>BQNB010027770.1:3704-57309 GCA_026074375.1 Tanacetum coccineum
GTAGTCGTCGTGAATTGTATGGATCTATAACTAAAAACAAGAAAGCAAGAAAATTTAAATAACTTGTAACTTACTAACAATTTTGGATAATCAAGTAATTTTAGTCCTGAAAAATCATACAATAATAATATACTTATACTATTTTAACTATTTTATTAGTTTGTTTTTTCAAAAAAAAAGTAGTTAAGAACGTGCATTAAATGGTAGTTAGATGGTGAATTAAACTCGTAAAAATTAAGACTTGTCAACTTTTACTTCTTTTAAGATACTAATTTTGAGGTGATTTCTATATTTTCAACACACCATTTACTTTGTCTTTTAATTTTATATTTCAAAAGTGTTTATCTAGTGGATTTGACGTTCTAATTGCAGGACCCTTTTTCTTTTATGTATTCTGAATTTTTAACTAACTTTGATCGCACACCCTCCGCCACTGCCTCACACTTAAACCAATAAAACACAAATAAAATTAAAAAGAAGAAAAATTGTGTATAACATCGGCTAGTAAGTTTGACGCGAGATCCTATGACTTAAGGAGGGGGCGTAGAGTGGAGCCACATGGTTCACGTTATAGGGCACTAGTCAACCATATAACGATGCACACCTTATGCTTTAAGATATTGTTAGGCGGATATCATACGATGGGGATTTATAACGGCATAATGTGTATGCATACAACTTATAATAACTCTGATTGAAAAGGTGTAATCGAAAAAGTTTGTAACATGTGATAATTTAACTCAAAGAACTATTATTTTTAAGATGTATCAAAAAACGTATAAAAACTAGATGAGTCAATTTAAGACTCTTTTTAAACATAGGTCTAGTTGGGTAAATATGTATTAGGGAATGGGTCTATTTGAGTCTCCCTAAATATTATAGACATGTCTAGTTGGTTATTTGATATAACATGCAATTACACGACAATTATCCAACAGGTCTAGACGGGTCTAGCAGGTAAAAAAAATTCATTCTTTTCATTTTTTTAAATAATTTTTTTTACCAAAACCTATCTAGACTCGGACTCAACTCATTTAGACCCATGCTTCTAAGAGACACATCTAGACGCGGACTCATTTAAACCCAACCCCATCTAGACTCATGACTCAACTTGACCCGACACACATATTTTGCCACCTCTAATAAAAACATTTAACGAAACTAACAATCAAACATTACTACCATTATATTAACCTTATTTTGATTAGAAACTTGTTCAACAATAACATGAACAATTTTTCAATCACTCATTTTTATCAGTAAACTAACACAATCAATTCATCAACTCACACATATCGTGTATATAAGTGGAGTATCTAGATGCCATTTATAGAGAGTAATAATAATGTTTTCATGAACTATAAACAAAATCTACTCTTTTTTAAGAAGCAACATTTTAAAAAGGTTGTCATGTATTACAATTCAAAAAATTGTTAAATAATTAAAAGCATCAAAATTTACATTTTATGATCATTAGATTATCGCATAGAACACCATTAAATAAGATTGTGCAAAGGTGTTAACTTTGAAATATACCATATCAATCAATAAATCCGAATAAAACACCTTTAAATAAAATAAACAAGTGGAATTGCGGCCCGCGCGTTGCGACGGGCGTGTTTTTGTTGGATCATTTAACATATGTTTTGTTTAGGATTTTTCTAACATGTTCGGTTAAATCGGTTGAACCGACGTAAATAGCAAAAAAGTATAGGGTTATTTATAAAATTCAAACTTGCATAGAATTGTACGTATCTGACCCCTGTGATTTATTTCGTTATTAGGTAGTTTAGGGGTGTGTTCTGCAAGTTTTTTTAATATATATATATATATATATATTTATATATATATATATATATAATATATATGAAACTTCAATCATTTTTTATAATATCATAGTATGTTAGAAGCACTTGGCAATATTTGACTTATTTCCTTAGCAATGCCGTAAAGAGGCTTTTCACACTGGGGTATATTCTTTCTCGAATGATTTGGTACATTATGTGTTAATAATTTGATAAATAAGAGTTTATATAGTATATTATATAAATACAACAACCATTCGAGTTACCCTAACTCTGCTCTGATCGATAGTAGGGCATTGGGTGAGGTTATCATACATCTCATGGGGACGGTATAATAATGTAGACAGATCATATCCCTATCCTTGATGTGTAAGGAGATTGCTTCCAGATAGACCTCCGGGAGAGGAAAGAGATGGAGTCGAGAGAGAGCGAATTGGAGGGGACAGAGAAGAGAGAGACGAGAGTCAGGAGTGACTGGTGATGATCAGTCGCGATGGAGAGGGGAGAATGTGTAGGGAGTCGAGGTTGTCCGGAGTTTGAGGACTGATGAGAGAGGAGGTGAGATGAGAGGAGAAGGATAGGATAAATCGAGGAGAGGATCTCGAGAGTTGGAGGCCCGATCGAGAGAGAAGAGTGATGAGGTTCAGTGGTCGATTCTGAGACGAGAGAAGAGGTGGTGCGGTTGAGAGTGAGAATGACGTATAGTCCGGAGAGTCAGTAAAGGATAAGGAAGAGGAGAGGGATGATGATTGGGGACGAGTGAGACCTGTCCTGGACGTTTGAGGTGGGAGCAAAGGGAGGTATTCGGGTGTCGCGTTGGTGGATGATGTGGGAGAGATGGGAGTGGAGGAGAGAGTGAAAGATAGAGGAGAGAGAGGAATGATAGAGAGATGAGAGAGGAGGAAGAGAGAGAGGAGTGCGTTCTGTAGAAATCGTAGGAAGCGAAGGACGAGGGGAATGATGTGAGGGGTGAAGGTTTATTAGTTGTTAAGAGTGAGTGAAGGGAAGGTGGATGTTAGGGGTTGCCGGGATGGGTGTGGGTGGGGAGGGGGGAGAGGGGGGGGATTTTTTGTGAGGGAGGGGGGGGGGAGGTGTTGGGGAACGTTGGGATAGAGAGCGGGGAGGGTTTGGGTGGGGGGGGGATGTTCGGTAGGTGGGAAGGGGGGCATGGGGAGTGAGAGGCGACGGAGAGGGGGGGGGGGGGGAGACTGGGGGGGGATTGGTGTGGGATGAAATGGGGAGGGGGTGTGGCGTGTGGGTGGGTGAGGTGATTGGGAGGGGGTTGGGCACGGGGCTACTTATTACCAGTAGGGGGGCTTGGGGGGAGGTGTGATTTGGGAGGGGCGGAGTGGGGGGGGTGGACGATCTGTTGCTGAGGCGTGGGGGGGGATGGGGGTGGGGGGAGAGGAGAGATGAGAGATCGAGAGTTGGAAGGTAGCGAGAGAGTAGAGAGACTCGTGATAGAGAGAGAGAGTGACGGAGTAACGGGATGGCTGGCAATGTAGACGGAGAGAGAGAGGGGAGTTGTTTGTGTGTGAGTAGGAGTGGAGGACGGTCTTGGGAAGGGAAGTTAGGTGGTGAGGGAGAGAAGGAGGGAGTATGAATGGCGGAGAGAAGCGAAGTGGTCTGAGGGTGGTGAAGAACGAGAGAGGAGGGGGTAGAGTTGGAATGTGGAAGGACGTAAGATGATGCGGTGCAGGATGTGAGAAGAGATCTAGATGAGGCGGAGTGGAGAGGGTTGATTTAAGGGGATGAGACTGACTGATGGGTGTTGAGTACGGAACGAAGATGACCATACCAGATGGCGGTGGAGAAGAGAGAGAGAGAAGAGAGAGAGGTAACTAGGAGAAGTGATGACGAGAGAATGCGAAGAGAGATTTCGGAAGTGAGAGTACGAGGACAGATAGGAGATAATGAGGGGAGTATGAGGAGGCGTGAGGTTGAGGGAGGAGATTTGTGAGGATGTTGAGCAAGTTGATGAGAGCGATCTGAGGAGATAGGAGACGAGAGAGTAACTTTGAGAGCAGTGGAGAGTGTGGAGATAAGCTTATGAGTAGATCGGAGAGGAGGATGAGAGAGTTCGGTGAATGAGAGATATGGGAGATGTGTCGAGACACGAGAGGAGGCTAGTGAGAGAGTGAGAAGCCGATAGATATGAGAGAGGGGGGGGGTGAGGGGGGGAGAAGGGGAGGAAAGAGGGGGTTGAAAGAGAGAGAGAGAGAGAGTCTTCGGAAAGATTTTTTGTCTTTTCTTATGATGAAGCTCGGTCGAGAGAGTATGATACATCGGTCGGTAAAAGATTGATCCCTTTGGATTTGGTACATGATGGCCTTTGATTAAAATAGAACTGGATGGAGGAAAGAATAGATTATGAGAGAGAGAGAGACCCCGATGAGTGGATGGGATGGGAGAGAGCGGAAGGAACGGGAGTGTCATGTTGAGTGAGCGGAGGATTTGAGGATGGGGCGAGAGAGTTGTGTGGGAGGGTGAAGTAGATCAGATGTATGTTTTCAGAGCGGTGGAGATGGGGAGTATGATGTGAGATGGATAGGACCGCAGAGTTGAGGCGAAGGACGAAATTGAGGGAGGATGTAGAGAGGTGCGGGGAGATAGTGTTGGTGAATGTGGAGAGGGGAGAGGTGGACGGACGGAAGCTGAGTTCGGGCGGAGGGAGTGGAGGTCTGGATGTGACGAGAATGACGACGAGAGAGAGTGTGATGTGGAGGAGGAGAGAGAGTGAGAGGAGGAGGTGAGCGAGATGGCAGGACGAGGATAGAGGAGAGAGATGAGAGAGGGTGATGGGGGAGCTGAGGGATGGAGATAGATGGCGAGAGGAAGGGGAGGAGAGAGGCGAAGACGACGAAGGAGGGAGGAAGTGTAGTAGAAGAGTATAGAAGGAAGTACCGAATTGATGAGTGAGACCGAGAGTGGAGAGGGTGAAGAGATGGAGTGAAGAGATCTGATTGAGAGTGGGTGACAGGTAGAGAGGAGATGAGTATGAGTGATGATGAGAGGTGAGGAGAGAGAGCGGAGAGTGGGAGAATGGAGAGCGAGAATGGGTGGAGTACGGGAGTACATGAGACGAGAGTGAGAGAGGCGCTGCTGAGTTTATCGACGAGAGATCGATTACAAGCGAGGGAGATGAGAAGAGTGCGTGGAGTTGAATTTTGAGATGGATGAGAAGCTGAGGAGAATAGATTTCGATGAAGAGTTGAGGTGAGAGTGATGAGCAATGGTGCGACGGAGTTTGAGAGAGATTGAGAGGGAGAGATGATTGAGGTGATGGAGGGAGTCTGTTCGAGATGAGACGGACCGGAGATGAGAGTGGAGTGATGTGAGAGGAGACGGAACTGAGTTGGAAGAGGAGAGGCAGAGTAGAGAGAGAGAGAGTAGAATGACTGAAGGGACGGTCGAGACCGAGTGACGGGTGGAGTGGATGGAAGATGAGAGCGAGATGGAGAGAGCGTGATGGCGGAATTTTGAGATCGTAAGCGTGAGAGGGAGGTGAAGACAGGGAGATAGTGAGAGCGTCAAGATGTGAGGACGGGGCGTTGAGCGATGAGGGAGAGAGTGCGCCAGGGAGAGTGAGATTTTGATGGAGCGAGGATGAGGGTGATTGAGATAGACACGGAATAGAGAGCTGGTGGTGTGGATGATGAGATTGACGAGAGATGAAGAGTTCTCGACGAAGGAGGAGAGTAGGTTAGGAGAGAGAGACCAGAGGAGGAGAGAGAGTATGGAGATATGAGAGGGAGAGGAAGAAGAGGTCTTTTGTTGAGAGTGCGTGATGGAGAGAGAGAGAGAGAGAGAGAGAGAGAGAGAGAGAGGGGTGAGAGAGAGGGTGGGGAGAGAGAGAGTGAAGAGCTAGACGGAGAGAGGAGAGAGAGGAAAGGGAAAGGGGGAGGTGTAGAGAGAGAGAGACGCGGGAGAGAGAGTGTGAGATGATCGAGGGAGCGAGATGAGAGAAAAGAAGGTTGGTTTGTGTGATGAGAGGGAGATGAGTTGAGTGAGTTGATGATTGGGTGAGAGGAGACAGAGAGATTAGGAGTGGAGGAGAGGGAGGGCCTCGACTTGAGAGATGAGGAGGAGATATGATGAGAGTTGAGATGAGTCAATTTGGAAGTGGCTGGGTAGTGAAAGTAATATTGGATTGGAGGTGAGGTTGAGTGAGAGGAAATGCACATGTGAGAGAAGTATTTGGGGAAGAGGATGGAGAGAGTGTATGTTGGAGGAAGAGGGGGATTCAGCGAGGGATGGTAGATGATGGGATTGTAGATGGATCAAGGGAGGGGTACGAGATAGGGAGGATTTGGATGTGTGAGGAATGATAGGTGGTCTGGTACTCGATTGAGGTTCTAGTCTTGAAGCGGGTTGTGATATAAGAGGAGGCTTTTTTTGGCGCTGGAGAGGGAGCCTTATGGTGGGGGATTTGCCCGATTTGTGCTGTTGAGTTGATGCCGATTGAGGAGAGCTGATCCTAGAGTGACGATGCGGACCTCGCAACCACAGTGGGAGAGTTCTATTCTTCTGTGTTTTTTGTGGCTACCGAGTAAGGAATCCGGATGAGATTGATCCAGAGGACTTATAACAGGGTTGGAAGGTCTGGTTACTTACATATGTTCGAGGAAGGAGTCGACTCCGAGTAGTTGTACTGAGGGAGGGAGCAGACTAGAGCTAGGGGGGGGGGGGGTGAGGAGGTTGTTTTGAGGTATTGAGTGAAGAGTTAGAGTTGATGATCCTTAGCCAGTTAGGTGATAGGAGACTGGATTAGTGCCTAGTTACCGTTGATGTGGGCGTGGAGGAGATTCTGTCGAGTTGAGCTATTCTGAGGATCGGAGGGATTGAGATGATCCTGAGAGGTGATTAGTATTTAAGAATACAGAAGAGTTTTAGAGGAGCGGGGGATTTCAGTGATGGCGTGGGATGTGAGACAGAGAGTGTTTCTAGGGAGGACGCTATTGGTTCCTGAGGGAGCGAGGTGAGAGTTTGGCGAGACAGTGTTTAAGGACGGGCCGAGTTTTGGAGGTGGACTGGCGGGGGAGTGTGATTGTTGAGTGTCTATGACTTGCCGATTTTTCGATTTACCAGTGAGGTACCGGATGAGTGGAGGGTTTGCGTGCGTCTAGAGTTGAGATAGAAATACGATCATGTGGAACGAAAGATCGAGAAGGGGATGAGAGAGGGGGGAGGAGAGACTTCGGAAAGATTTTTCAGTTTTTCTTATGATGAAATGGTCGGAGAGAGTATGATACATTCGGTGTAAAAGATTTGATCCCTTTAGTGATTGGTCATGATGGCCTTTTGATTAATTGAACTGGAAAGGAGGAGGAAAGAAATAGCTTATGAGAGGGAGAGAGAGTGTAGGAAGAGAGTGGATGTGAAGGGAATGATCAGAGAGATTACAGTAGCGTGTAAGATGATGATGAGTGGAAGTGTGAGTGATGGAGAGGAGAATTTTAGTGAGTGGGAGATTGAGGACTGTGGAGCGAGAGCGAGGAGCAGATGTGAGAGGGCCCGCTATGCAGATGCGATTTGAGGATGCCTTTCTGTAGATGATATGTGAGACGAGACGGGAGAGAGGGAGCGTGTGAGAGAGGATGCCGGCGGTCAGATGAGGTGTAGGAGGGTGAAGAGTGATGGAAGAGGTGCTGGGAGATGTTTGAGCGAGAGCTGTGGTGGAGGGTGATAGGAGGCTGGATGGCGCTTGGAGAGGGGAGGATGAGAATTTGGGTTCGGAACGAGTAGTTCGATGTGATTTGAAATGAAGTGAAGAGTAGAAACACTTCGGAAAGATTTTTCAGTCTTTTCTTATGATGACCTGGTCGAGAGAGTACGATACATCGGTGTAAAAGATTGATCCCTTTGGATCTTGGTCCATGATGGCCTTTTGATTAATAGAATTGGAGGAGGAGGAAAAGAAATAGCTTATGAGAGAGAGAGAGAGAGAGCGCCATAAAAAGCCATGTTTTTTTATTTTTTTATTTTTTTGAATTTTTAAATTTTTTTTATTAGAATTATAATAATTTATTATTATTATTGTTTTCGAAAGAAAGATAAATAAAGGAAACAAGGCAGGCGAAGATACACGAGCAAGATACAAAAGGCAAGAAAAGGCACATATCAAGCAAGACGAAGCAAAAGCAACAACGCAAGGCATAAAAGCACAAAGCAAGCATACTAACACCGGAGCAGGAAAAGCAAGAACAAGCAGGAAAACACAAATAGCAAACATTCGACAAAAACGAGAAGGCATACAAAGAGCAATATCACAAAAAGCGTATAGAGACACAAAGAAAATTAATCACTAAAGCAAGGCAAGCTAGCCTAAAAAAAGGCCTAGAGGCACAACCAAAAGAAAGCAGCAGCATACAAGCAGGCCATACAGGCCAATCACGAAAGCACATAAGCAAAAGACAAGAAAAGCAAGGAACACAACAAGGCCATATAATACAAGGCAAACAAAAGGTAAAAGCAACACGCAAAGCATAAAAAGCACAAAGCAAGTATACGAACACAGGAGCCGGCAAAGCAACAAATGATCAGGCAAGCACGAAAAGCAAACAACTGACAAAAATGAGGAGACAAACAAATAGCACTAGAGCAAAAGGCACATAGAGACACCAAGAAAATTAATAATCACTAAAGCGGGGCAAACTAGCTTAAAAAGGCCTAGAGTCCCTATACAGGCAGGCATACCACGAAAGCACACAATCACCAAAACAAGCAAAAGACATAGAAACAAGGAACATGACCATAGAAGACAAGGCAACCAAAGGCAAGCCAAACTAAATCAAACCCTTTACACCCTCCATCTAACCTTCTAATCTAATTATAGCCCACCTATCTAACCTATCAAAAAACTAAGACGCAAAAAGGCCAAACAAGAAAAGACGTAGAAGACAGAAGGCAAGCAAAGCACACACAAATAAAGATGACAAACAAATCGAAACGAACTAAAAAAGGGAAGCAGAGGAAGTGAAATGAACAGAAAAACCACAGCACAGCAAGGCATGAAAAAAAAGACGACAGGGCACACAAGAACACGGGAAGCAAAAAATAACTCTATTGCTATCACTAACCCCCTAGTCTAATTCTAGCCCTCCACTCGTTCCTATCAGAGATCATGTCCTCGGATAAAAGTAGCTCATTCATGTCAAGCTTCACTCTATCTTCGCATCTAAATTTTTGTCTACCCCTTCTCCTCAGGCCATCGACAACCAAAGCTTATACTCTCCTAATTGGTACTGACTGTGGTCTTCTCATGACATGCCCAAACCACCTAAATTGTCCTTCCCTCATCTTGTTGATGATAGTCTCCACTTCAAGCTTCGCTCAATACACTCCATTAGGGATCATGTCTAGCATTGTTTTACCATAAGTCCACCTTAGCATTCTCAACTCCGCAACTTCCATCCTGGTAGCTAGATCTTTCTTGATAGGCCAACACTCTGACCCATACAACATAAAAGGTCTAATTGCCACCCTATAGAATTTCCCTTTCAGCTTGAGAGGGACATTTCTATCACAAAGGACTCATGTGGCCGCCATCTACTTTAGCCATGCTGCTTTAATGCGATGAGCTATATCTTCGTCAATCCTCTTGGATTTATGCATCATCGATCCAAGATATCTAAAAGACCCCTTAGGTTGTAAGATCTTGTCTCCAATACATATTTCTACTTCATCGTTGTGGGCGATCTCAATGTTGCCGGAGTCACATCTTAGTTATTATGTCTTCTCTTAGCTGACCCTTAGGCCATTGTCTTCTAGTGTTTCCCTACAGTTCTCAAGTCTGTTGTTTAAACCTTCCGCTAATTCTGAAACAAACAGAATATCGTCAACGAAAATCAAGCACCATGGAATGTCCTCCTGGATCTTTCGATAGCTCATCCAAGATTAAAGAAAACAGGTATGGGTTAATTGTCGATCCCTAGTATAGCCCTACTTCCACTGGGAAGAACTCTGTATTTCCAATTGAGGTTCATACCTGGGTCATCGTACCATTGTACATATCCCTAATAATCTTAATGTAACTCCTTGATGCTCCTTTGTTAATTAGGGTCTTCCAAATCAACTCACGTGGTACGATATCATACGCCTTTTTTAGATCTATGAAAACCAAATGCGGGTCTCTTTGTCTCTCCCTGTACTTCTCCATAAGGCTTCTAATAAGGTGTATTGCCTTGATCAAATATCGTTCGGGTATAAAAACAAACTGGTTCTCGGACACCGAGGCCTCTCTTCGCAGTCTTCTCTTAATCACCCTCTCCCAAAGCTTCATGGTGTGGTTAAGAAGCTTGATACCCCTATAGTTGTTGCACACTTGCGCATCACCTTTGTTTTTACAGATAGGAATGACGTCACTCAGTCTCCACTCTTCGAGCATCTTCGCGCTTATGAAGATCTTGTTGAAGAGGTTAGTAAGCCAACTAATACCCTCGAACCCCAGGCTTCTCCAAGCTTCTATAGGTATTTGGTCTGGCTCTACTGCCTTATTTCTCCCAATCTTCTGTAAGGCAGTCCTCACTTCAGTCTGGCTAATCCTTGAGTAGTTCCAGTCAAGATGCGACAGTAAGTTCGGGTCCACAACTCCTTCGCGTCCCTCCGGTTCTCTCATGTTGAAAAGAGAGGAAAAGTATTCTCCGCATCTTTTCTTGATCTCTTCCTCATCCATAATAGTTCGACCTCCTTTATCTTTTATAAAGCATATGTCCCTTAGGTCCCTTCTCCTTCTTTGTCGGGCTTTTGCAATCCTGAAGATATCGTTTGCTCCCTCTTTAGTATCCAATTTCTTATACAGTACTGCGTACGCCTTCTCCTTTGCCTGAGCTATGATTTTTTTAGTTTCTCGCTTAGCTGATTTATACCTCTCTTGTGCTCTAAACCGCTCATCATGATTACCTTCCCGACATAAAAGTAGCTCTTTAAACCTTGATAGTTTCTCCGCGACTTTAGATTGCACCTCTTCACACAGCTACCAAGATTCCCTACTAGTCGTATGGATCTTCGAAGACCCAATAGCCACACCAAGGGAATCCTTCGCTGCATCTTTGATGATACTTGTAAGGATGTTCCATATAGAATCTGCATCGATAGCATATATGGCCTCTATTTGTGTAGAGACACCCTCTGAAACTCTTGATTTGAATGCCTCTGGTGCATCACTATTTAGGTTCTTCCATAGGATTCTCGGTGCTGCACTCCCCATCCTCCTGCGTTGAACCCTTTTAAATATAGTATCCATTGCCAGCATTCGGTGTTGGGAAGAGCATGCTTCTCCTGGAAGACTTTGCAGTCTTTACACGCCTTAAGGTCTCCTCGTCGCACAAACAGATAGTCAATTTGGGTGCAATGTAATTAGATGATGGTCTCTCTTCTTGAAAGTACGAGTTTACTATAGCCAAGTCGTGGGCAGTAGCAAAATCTAAAATCGAGTGGCCTTCCTCATTTCTCACTTCATAACCAAAGCCTCTGTGGACACTTGAGTATCCTTCCGTCGTCGCCCCTATATGCCCATTCAAGTCACCCCTTAATATCAGTCATTGGTCCATCAGGGTCTCCCTCATGAGCTCGTTTAGAGAATCCCAAAAAGACTTCTTTTCTTCCTCACTCAGGCCTACTTAGGGTACGTACGCGCTGATCACATTAACAGCCTCTCCTTTAATCACCAACGTTAATGATATGATCCTATCACTACACCGGTTTACGTGGACAACTTTTTCCTTAAGGCACGCTCTCAAAATAACTCCAACTACATTTCTAGCGGTTTGATAGCCAGAGTACCAAAGCTTGTAGCCATTTACCTCCTTATTACTAAAGCCCTTCCATTTAGTCTCCTCGAAACATGCGATGTCCACTCTATGTCTTTTTAAGGCATTGACAAGCTCTAAAATCTTACTCGTAAGTGAACCTACATTCCAACTACCCACCCTAATCCTACGAAAAGCCTCTACCCTCCTACCTCTTCCAGTCTTGTTATACCCGCCCAAACCTCCCCATCCGAAAAGACATGACCTCAAGTTACCATCACTCCCTAAAGCCTCAATCCTACCCTTACACAAACAAAGCCAAAGACACTACAACACACCAAAGAAAGAAGCAGGGGCAACAATAAAAAAACACAACGGAAAAACAGGGAGCAAAACAAGCAAAGATATAACAATGATAAGTGATGCGGTTGTTGTTAGAATTCAAAAAGAAGTTTTACAACTCCCTCGTCAGAGTACCTAACCATTATAGTGTAGTATAGGCAAGACTCGAGGATTGTTATCGTTCTCTAGGAGAATAAGTTGGGAAGGCTCGATCAAGATCTAACAGAGGTCTACGGGGTTGAGGGGAAGATTCTTTTTGTATTTTTATTTTATACAAAGCAGGTAAAATCATATGGTTTGAGAGGTTGGTTTATTTTATCTAATTAAACTAAATTATAATCTAAACTAATTTGGTGGTAACTTATATGATAAACGAACGTATTTACTTAATCATGCACTACTCCTCAGATTGCTTCTCCTAATCCTGTTTCTTTGTCACTCTTATGATGATCTGTGTAAGTATTTCCTATGTCATGAACGAATTACACGAACCCGTCGTCTACATAATATTCCATTAAGGTAACTTACAAGTAAGGTAGTATGAGGACTATTACAAGGACTTTAAGAGTATATTAAATGCAATTGAAATATTTTAGGAGAGATCAACCATATTAGGGGTAAGGTAGTATGAAGACTGTTACCGATGGTATCCTTTCTACACACTTGCATTTCCCTAGATGTCTATGCTAATTTAATATCTTATGGCTAGTTTTCTAAAGCCTAACCCGCACATCTATCACAAGAAGCAACATTAAAAGGATCTACAATCTAAGTTTCATGCAATCATAAGTAAATACTAAAGGATCTAGCCTAGCATGTTATATGTAACACCCCCATAGCAGCGGAAGATAATCTGGGGTATTACTTCATGGATACAACAATCATAATCATAGAAAACAACTTTAAAAGAGACGTTGTTAGAAAAATTTAGTTATCATTCATTATAATCAGAGTTTTTACAAAATGCAGGTCCCAAAATCTAAAATATCAAGTTTGAATGATAACAGTTCAGCCACCTTCGAGTCCATGCCACTCCGTACCGCAACTTGCTCAATTACCTAAGATAAACATGCTAAAAAGGGTCAACACAAAGGTTGAGTGAAATTCATAGGTTTGAAATGTAATAGTTAAATACAAGTTATCATAATTGGAAATGTTGGTATTGCAGGAATAATTGTTATGAAGAACATTATTGTCATAGTGAACAGTATTATCACCCTAAACTCATGAATCACATAAAGAGATATTAAAGAGATATTGGGAGATACTACCCAAAGAGATATTGGGAGATACTACCCAAAGAGATATATAAGAGATATTGGGAGATATTACCCAAATAGATATCTTTATGTACTTAGGCAATAATATATCAGGATAGCATATAGTTTAGAGAACACTTGCATTCATGGTTTACAACAGATATTACAGGTTTATAAATCCTGTGAGATTATGAACTCATTAAGTCTTTGAAAAGTAATCACATTGTTATGAGTATATAAAAGAGTTTGTAACAAGCATGTATCCCCCTCGCGGGTTTATAAAACATGTAAATAAGTAAAGGCGAGGTTATGAACTTCACCTGATAGGTAGATGTAATAAATATTCCAAAATGAAAGCTGACGACCTTATCACAATCTTAACCGGGGAATGTTGATATAGTAAAATGATAGTAAATAGCCACGTCACGCAACCTGAGTAAATATGTCAAGTCTTAGGAAGATTGTACTCTAGAACTTTGGTTTAAGAGTTATGAGTTTGATTGAAGAGTTTGGAATTATTGTATCACCGTTCGGGCCATCATAATTCAGAAGTCATTCAGTAAACGTTTGAGGAGTCAGGGCACTTTAAATCGTAAACCCAGCAAACTCAGTCAGAACGTAATACCAAGATGAAACCTCTTAATATGAAGCTCCCTAGTATTGTGGTACAATATAGCTTCCGGATGATCGGTTTTAAGCGTTTTATTCAATATCTGGAAATGTTAAGCACGAGAAGCGTTAATTAAAGTTATGTTGGATAATGTTTTGAGCATGATTTTATACTTTTTCAAAATGTTACATTTTAGACCCTGGGGTTTGAAAAGTTGCAAAATAGTCCTTGGAGTTTGCACTTTTATGACTTTGGTCCCTGAACTTTGAAATATATGCCAAGTAAACCTTGTACTTTGAAAAGTGACATAATAGATCCCTGTAGTTATAACAATGACATTTATAGTCCTTTTAGTTATAAGTTTCCGAAAGTTACGATATATACCCCTTGCATGGATTATAATTACAAAACATGTCCAAATTGCCATGAAAGCTTAGTTTAACATTTCAATAGACATTTATAAGTTATAATAAACTAAAATATGAAGTTTTAACACAACACAAGTTTAATATAATGATTCGTTAAGCTAGTAAGTAAAAAGGGTCAAATTATGGTTTTAAAATGTAAACGCGTGGGTTTAAAGTTCAAATTCCTTCATTAATCAATAAAGTAGTTATTTTAACATTAGTTAAGCATTCTAGGATAGATTATAACACTATTTAACCATTATAACATTTAGTTTTAAGAAAAACGCAAAATTAGGGTTTCGGGTGTACGGTTTTGGATCAAAATGGAAAATGAGCATGAATTGAGTTATGAAACTTTAACAAGAGTTTATTTAGGATCATATGAACATTATAAGGGTATAGTAGCAGGAGTAGAACATCCAGAACCTGGGTTTGAGCTTCAAGGAGCAAAAATGGTGGAAATGGGTCGTTTCGGGTAGTATTTCCACTCGTACGCCTTGTATCTTGTTCCCGGGGCTTCAAATCTTCAAAGCTTCGCTTGATTGATCTTCTTTAATGATCCTAGGATCATAAGGGAGCAAAGGATTGCTGCCAAATGGGTTATAGAAAGATGAAGGTGGGTGCGAGTTTGAATGAAGACTAGAGAGCTCTATTTATACTCGTTTGAAGGTAAGGAGGTTAAGGAACCTCTATCTCTGATCAAGGACATGTGTGAGGTCTAGTAGGGGATGTGTTGAAGCTATAAAACCAGATGTGGAGGTCTAGGATGTAGAGCAATGGTGTTGGATACCATGGGAGGCTGCCACGGCTGTTTTGAGCTAAAAGGGGTTCATGTGGCTTCAATTTTGGCCATGGGATTGTTTAAGCAGGTGCATAAGCTGCTTGAGGATACATGTGGGTGATTCATTGAGGTGCTTGCACATGG
The DNA here is from genome assembly GCA_026074375.1 of Tanacetum coccineum. Taxonomy (NCBI): domain Eukaryota; kingdom Viridiplantae; phylum Streptophyta; class Magnoliopsida; order Asterales; family Asteraceae; genus Tanacetum; species Tanacetum coccineum. The sequence goes on from BQNB010027770.1 coordinate 18,802, forward strand.
GAAGAGTTTTAAATGGGTAAAAATGAGCCATGAACCTTCACGGGTCTGTTTTGGGTTCGGTTTGGGTTTTGTGAGTTTTTGGGCTTACCTTTCGTGTACAATGATCAAAAGTGATTAGAATATGATCTTAGGGTTTGTAATAAGGAGTGTCAATAGGATTTAGCAATTGGTTTGAGCTAAAACGGGTCAAAAATGAAGAAATGAGGTCGCGGGTTCCAAATGGGTGCAATTAGGGTTTTCTTGTCTTTTCATGCTTATAATTCAAGCATGCTTGTAATGTGATTGATAATATGTATTTACAAGGATCATATCTTGACTTTTTAACAAAAAATAAAGGGTGGTTTGGGTTAAAATGGGTAGAAAATGAGTAAACGGGTCAAAGTTCAAATTAGGGCATAATTAGGGTTTCTTGGATTCATTTTGCATCTAGCTGAAGTAAATTGATGAAATGATAATAGAATATGATTGAGAATGTTCTAAATTAGCCAAGTTAATGATAGATCATGATATATAAACTCATTTTTATGAGTATAAATGGCCCTTTGGTTTTGTTATTTTGGGATTAAAATGGTTATAAAATGAGTAAAAACGGGCTAAAATGAACCAATAAGGTACATTTTAGGGTATCTAGGATAAAGTTTACATATAAAGCTGCAGTTAAAATATGAAGTCAATGATGAGATAAGGATTGAATGGAATGATATGAATGTAAAATAATCATTACAACTATTGAGTGTTGGTTTGGGTTTATAATGATAAAAGCCAAGAAAACAGGTCATGGTTTAGAAACAACTCTCGTTAAGTGTTTAGGGTTTTGAATTAGGGTTTTGAGTGCATAAAGATGTATGAAAGTTTATGAATAGAATATTTAGGGTTTATATATTCTAGAATGAGTGTAGTATCTTGCTTAAGTAATGGTGAAGAAATTAGAATGAAAACGGAGGTAAAACGGAGATCAGCATTAATGACGTGTACATGACTTTTAGAGATTTGTACTTTGACTTGAAGAGATTTTTATATTTCAAATGAGATGTTATAATTCTTGTACATATGCTTTAGTAGCTTGTGCATTCACTTTAGGGGTTAACCCTTCCATGAGATTAGGGTTTAGAGGTATATGATAACGGTTTAAAGCCCGTTTAGATATAACGTTGCGAATGGTACATTATAGGAATTATATACTTTGTAATAAGGATATGATGATTGTGATGTTTGCTTGACACATATGAAGACATGATTGCCATAGATAGGTTGCGTGAGCTTGTCTACTTAGTTTATGACATACTGAATATATAAAGTAAATGTAAATAAAGCGAAAAAATTTACCCCTGTATTGTCGAAAATTTGTGATCTTAGTAACAATAAGGTTGATGACAATTTCTGATTTGTATAGTCTCCACCCCTTAAAGAAATCTTGTCCCGAGATTAATTGAAGTTATAGTGTATTTGTTTTACGATAGCACTGGGTATGAATACAAGGTTTTAATCAAGGTCACAAGTCCACGAGTTGGTGATTTGCATTTATAATTATGATTGTACACCATAATATAATTACCATCCTATCAACACCGTCTACTTATTTTCAAGATCATACCTCTTGGAGACAAAAGTCAAGTGAGAATTTCTCTAGAATCTGGTAAAGAAACTAGGTGGATGAATACCGTTACGGCTACTCAGACCGGAAGGAAACCGTTATTCATTAAACCTTTAAAAAGTCAACATCAAATAAGTAAGGCTATCACAAGTCTTTGTCAAAATTTTCATACCTAGAGGGTATTGAAATCCTGACATTGTATAATTCTTGTGTGTTTCCCTTATTACTACGTTGCGATAATATAACAGAGAATTTTACTATACGAAGAAATCAGGAATGAGTGATGTAAGGAATGATTATGAATTTGTAAGAGTGTTGCTAATCACGATAGGTTCATATTTTTGAAATAAACAGAAGACGAAGGTAATGCAAGGTAATAATAGAATAATTGAACAAGGATTGTTGTACAAACGATTGAAAAGAAACTTGTTTGTACGTATTTATATACTTAAAGCCTACTTATTAATAATTTATCACTTACAAAAAGAAGTGTACCCAACTCCTGTAGACTGAGAAGTTATCAATTCAATAGTTCGGGAGATTATAATTTCCTTATTCAAATGAAGAAGCATTCTAATTCATTTCAATAAGAATGATCATAAATCGCTTACCTAAGGCAAAAAAACATGATATGTAACGTGTAGAAAATGAATGAACCAGAATGTAGATAATAATATGATGTTGATTGTTACTGACGCCCATATAAACGAGGCTGAAATAAAGTAAGAGGAGAGTATTAGAGTTGAACATATTTTGGAATTTTACAAACGATGTTGAATTTTTGATTATCATCAGCATAACAATATGTAACGGAATCAAATCACTTATATTATTTCATGGATAACATTTACATACGTACATTACATATAGAAAAATAGTTTGATACATATATACCTGTCCCGAATTTTAGTTAAGAGATAGAGTGATGTTGGAAAATAGATTGTTCTAAGCTCCACAGTTTAACTAGTTATGGCCAACATTGTAGCAATCTGACACGTTAACAGTGCACTGTCCTGTGGTGAAGTAGATACACATCCTATAAAGGGGATTTAAGTCCATTATACCCACCAGATTTCCATAGCCTTAAAGATTTCCTGCCTTCCATTTTGCTGCTGATGGTGATAATTTGTTGTGTTGTTATTGTTACGGTTATTTGGGTAGTTATTTTTGTTAATGTGATTGTTGGAGTGGTTATTGTTGTTGCGATCATTGGGGTAGTTGTTGTTGTTGGTGTTCCTTCTATCATCAAACTTATGTTTGTGATCATTGGTTTCTTGCACAGAATTACGCTTTATTATTTGTCCGATTAGCCTGTGAGCTATGTTGGTGGCTTCTTCAGAGTCTGAGTTTTGAAGCAGTAACTTCCTTCAATACTATTGCGCAGTCCCCCGATGAAAGCTTCCATAAGTGACTCAGACTATGCACCATGTTTTTGGACATAAGAATGCTAATCTTGGAATCATCTAATATAATTCTTAAAAGATCAATTCCATTTACAAGTTAGACCATAAAATTCATCTTCCATTTTCTTGATCTCAGTTCGAGGACAGTACTTGTTCGTCAGAAGCCTTTTTAACTCAGTCCAGGTGATTTGATTAGCTTGCTCTATTCCCATAGGCTGGGCATGTGCATTCCACCAGGAAGGCATATCATCAGTTAAAGTACCAGTACAAATGTTTACGCTTAATTTTCCTCAGCACATCTGCTTCATGAGAATACTGATTCAGTTCGTTCAAACCAACGAATAAGGCTTACTGCTCCTTCCGTACCATTAAAGTAGAAAGGTTGACAGCTGATAAACTCTTTGTAGTTTCCCATTTTTTAATGTCTGAGTCCGTAAAATGTTTGAGTTACTAGGACCCTTGCTATGGCAGCAGTCTGTGCTTCCACGGCTGTAGTAAGATCAGCAATCAGTTGCCGGATGGCATCTAAAGTTATGGCTGGTGTTTCGGATGTTGACGTCCTTTTGGGAGGCATTCTATAAAAGAACATGTAGTAAGAATAACATCACAAGTTTAGAAAGGTAATACTTTAAAAAGAAAATGTGATGCTTAAAATGCTAGAGAAAATGCTTAATTTATGATTTTAAGCATTGAAAGTTATGGTATGATCATGAAGACGGAAAAATGATGCAATTGTTGGAAATGATGATGAAAGACGATAAGTTGGAAACAATAATATACAAAACGGATTGCCTTATAAATAACATGCTTCTTACTCTAACATATCAACATTTGACAAGCGTTTTTATTTATACCACACATCCCGTGGCTAGGATAAAGCTATAACTATTCTAAGAGTTTGTTGATTCTGAGCCGGTAGATGACATCCTAAAGATCATTCCATGATTCGTTTTTGATGACGAGCTTAGGATTTTCTCAATGATTTGTTCAAGATCGAAATATCTGTAATGAGCAAAGGCAATCGTATCCTTTTTTGCCAAACCTTATCTTTTGAAGTTTGATAATCAGAGTACGGATTTCCTTGAAGTTCAGTCTTTAGTATCGTTACCAATTAATACGTCTTTCATCCAATTTTCTCATGCGGTGAAAGAGAGTTCTTCTCTAAGTAATATCAAAATATCTCCGATTTGTCCTCTGATGTTTTCAATATATCTTATTGGACAATTTCCTATTTCAAATATCGATTGTGGGTATGATATAAACTGAGAAATGGTGATACCAAATCACAGGTTTGATTCCAGGATGAATTAGATAACGTAGTTAAGGAAGAAGATGAGGAACATATTAGCCTTCTTAGGTTTGTATCAGCTCTTAGGAATAAAGAAATGCAGGTTATCAAATAGTTAGTGATGGCGGTATAACAAGAGATATGGAGTCAAAATAATGTGGAGTAATAGGAATCTGGTGATGAAATAGGTAATTCCTTAGCATAAAATGCTTGTGCATTCCCTCAAAACAAAGGATTATTTATAGAAAGTTTTAGAATACTGGTGGGATTATATTATCTTAGCAGTTTTCCGAAGAGTTAAAAGAACTGCTGTCTGCTGAAGCAGAAGTATAGTTTAAGAATATTCATAGAGTGAAACAGCATCCTCAATATTGGGAAATAGAGAGACTTTGGGAGAAGACATCGTTCTGTTAACAACCTAGTTTATAAATAACATAAGTTATTTATGTAATAGTATAATAGATATGTAAATTACATACTTGTTCCGGAATGTAGTGGCACGGAGGACTTTGATGGCTGAAAAAAAAAGTGGTTATAGTTAAGGTTTTGACCTTGTTCTCTATAACCATGGCGCTGATACCAATCTGTAACACCCCTATTTTTACAATATAGCAGCGGAAGCTAATCTGGGGTATTACTTCATGATCAACAATCATAATCATAGAAAACAACTTTAAAAGAGACGTTGTTGGAAAAATTTAGTTATCATTCATTATAATCAGAAGAGTTTTTTACAAAATGCAGGTCCCCCAAAATCTAAAATATCCAATTATAATGATACCAGTATTCAGCATCTTTCGAGTCAATGCCTACACCGTACCCGCAACTTGCTCAATTACCTGAGATAAACATGCTAAAAAGGGTCAACACAAAGGTTGAGTGAAATTCATAAGTTTGAAATGTAATAATTTGAATCCAGTTATTCTACTTGAAATATCGGCATTAACTAGGAAAATTACCATAAGAATCATTTAAATATCCATGGAGAACAGTTTGAATATTATCATATGGTTGAATGCAAGTCACTATAATGGTAATAATTGTAACGAATACAATTATCATGGAAAATCAGGGTAACATTATTATTGTCAACTAAAGCCGTGACATCCAATACATTAACAGGGAAATCACCGTAGTGATATTGGTTAGGGAGAGATATCCCCATGGAAAAGATAACTTACCAAGGTTACCTATTAGGTACAAATATAGTGTGTTTGGCTACCCCAAGCATGTGTATACAAACGGGAGCCGTCACCCCCAATAGATCTATTCACAATATTCGCGTTCACTCGCAATGCAAGTAATATAATGAATTCATGCTAAAGGAAATAAAAATGGCACTAGACATCTACTAAGGCAAAATCATATATCTGGATAGCATACAGTTGGAAAAACACTTGCATTCATGGTTTATAGCAGGTATTACAAGGTTTATAAAGTCATTGATATGTTAGGTTCATGAACTCATTATGTCTTTGAATAGTAATCACATTGTTATATAGATAAATTATTATTGTAAAAGAGTTTGTAACAACATGTATCCCCTCGCGGGTTTATAAAACATGTAAAATAAGTAAAGGCGAGTTATGAACTTACACCTGGTAGGTAGATTAATAATTATTCAGAATGAATAGCTGACGACCTTATCACAATCTTTAACGCGGGGAATGTTGAATAGTAAAAATGATAGTAAATAGCCACGTCACCACAATCCGAGTAAATATGTCAATCTTATGGAAATTGTACTTTAGAACTTTGGTTTTAAGAGTATGAGTTTGAATTGAAGAGTTTAGAAATTATTGTATCACTGTTCAGCCATCATACTTCCAGAAGTCCAATCATAAACGTTTGAGGAGCTAGGGCACTTTAAATCGTAAACCCAACAACTCAGTCAGAACGTAATACCAAGATGAAATTCCTTAATATGAAGCTCCCTAGTATTGTGATACGATATAATCGGTTTTAAGCGTTTTAATCAATATCTAGAAATGTTAAGCACGAGAAGCGTTAATTAAAGTTATGTCAAATAATGTTTTGAGCATGATTTTATACTTTTTCAAAATGTTACATTTTAGACCCTAATGGTTTAGAAAATTTGCAAGTAGACCCTTGGATTGCATTTTACGACATGGTCTTCAACTTTGTAAAGATATACCAAGTCAACCTTGACTATGACAAGTGACAAAATAAGACCCTATAGTTATAACTTTGATAAAATAACATATGCAGCCCTTCTAGTTATTAATTTTAGAAAGTTACAATATATACCCCTTGCATGGATTATAATTACAAAACATGTCCAAATTGCCATGCAAGCTTATTTTAACATTTCATTAGACATTTATAATTTTATAATAAACTTAAATATGAATTTTAACATAACGCAAGTTTAAAATAACGAATTCGTTAAGCTAGGAAGCAAAACGGGTCAAATTAGGGTTTTCAATACGTAAACGCGTGGTTTTTAGAAGTTCAAATACCTTCATTAGATCTATAAAGTGGTTATTTTTAAAACATTAGTTAAGCATGCTAGGGTAGATTTATAACAATATTTAATCATTATAGACATTTAGGTTTTAAGAAAAACCGCGAAATAGGGTTTCGGTGTACCGTATTTTGGATCAAAACAGAAATGATCATGAATTGAGTATGAAACTTTAACAAGAGTATATTTAGGGATCATAAAACATTTATAAGGGTGTAGGAGCAGAATTAATAACATCAAAACTGGTTTCAGTTCTTCCAAGAGAAAAAATGGTGGAAACAGTCAGAATCAGACTTACGGCTCGTACGGCTAGAGTAACGACTCTCGGGCTTTGTTTTCTTCAAGGCTTCGCTTCTTGAACATATTTTATGATCCTAGGATCATATGGTAGCAAAGGATTGCTGCCTTAAGGGTTATAGTAAGAAGAGGGGTGGTGCGAATTGGAATGAACACACAAGGACCCTATTTATACTATTTTGAGATCAAAGAGCTTGAGAAACTTATACGAACGTCTTGACACATGTAGGGGCCTAGTAAAATGATACTGTGTAGAAGCTATTAGATGTGGTGTATAAGCTAGAAAACTAGCTTTGATGTGTTGTTATGCCCATGTGATGCCGCGGCTTACAAGAAGAAAAAGGAAGGCCATGTGCTCTCATATTTGACCAAGGAATGGTCTAAGTAGGTGACTAAGCTGCTTAAGGGATTCTAGAAGAGGTTCACATTGGTTATTTGGACTTGGTAGCAATTCAAGGGTCAAAATGGTCGTAGAAGTAAAACCCGGAGTCTATTTTGGGTTTCGGACAGTTTATATTTATTCCCCCCCCCCTTTTTTAAAAATGTTTAACAAGTAACATTGTGTTATAAAAGATTAAGGAATGATGGAAATATGGTTGTAAGTTCTGGGAATACAAAAATAGCAAAGATTAACAATTCGTCTGGGTTAAAACCGGATTTAGGGAATTGAAGAATGGGAGTAACGGTTCAACTAGGGCTCGTTTAGGGTTCTCTTGACTTTCTTGTTTATAAAATTCGTATGATTTTAGATAGTGAATGAAGGAATACAGTTCCTAGGGCGTTGTTAAAAAAGTATTATAAATGAATCTTTGGTCGTTAGTTTAAGTTCATAATGGGTTGAAATAGAGAAAACGGTCAAGTTACAATTAGGGCATAATTAGGGTTTTTCTGGATTCGATAAGGTTTTCTATAGGAATTGATTATCTTACACATTGCCCAATTTAAATGATAGAAAATCTTTTGTAAACTCTTTTTTATGAGTTTATAATGGGCCCATAAGTTGGTTTTTGGGATTAGAAATGGTTAAAATGAGTAAAAAACGGGTTTTAAATGACCCAATAGGTACATTTAGGGTTTCTAGGATATGTTTTATATATAAGTGAAGCAAAATGATGAAGTAATGATGAGATAATGATTGAATAGGATTGATATGATTGTAAAATAAGTTATTACAACTTATTTGAGTGTTGGTTTGGGTTTATAATGGAATAAGAGACCGAAAGTACAGGCATAGGTTTAGAAACTAGCTCGGTTTAGGGTATCCGGGTTTTGATTTAGTTTGAGTGCATAAAGATGTATGAAAGTTTATGAATAGAATATTTAGGGTTTATATATTGTATAATGAGTGTAGTATCTTTCTTAAGTGGTGGTGAAGAAATTAGAATGAAAACGGAGGTAAAACGGCTATTTTAGAGATCATGCTTAATGACTTAGCTACATTTGAGCATTTAAGATTTTGTACTGTTGACTATGAAGAGATTTATATTTCAAATGAGATATCATATTTAACTTGTACATATGCTTTAGTAGCTTGTGCATTCACTTTAGGGGTTAACCCTTCCATGAGATTAGGGTTTAGAGGTATATGATAACGGTTTAGAGCCCGTTTTGATATAACGTTGCGAATGGTACTTATGAGGAATTAATGTACTTAACTAATAAGGAGATTGATTGATTGTGATGTTTGCCTTGACACATATGAATACATGGATTTCCACTAGATAGGTTGCGTGAGCTTGTCTACTTTAGTTATGACATACTAAGATATATAAGTAATGTAATAAAGCGAAAAATTTCCCCGTATAATTGTGATAATAGTAAAATAGGTTGATGAAAATTCTTGAGTTGTTATAGGTTGTGCTGAGAATCAAAAGGTAAGGTATGCGGCTAGTTCATTGGTGAACAAAGCTTTGACTTGGTGGAACACTCAAGTCTAAGCAAGAGGACTGTGCTGCAATAGCCATGGAATGGAACGATTTTTAGTCATTGATCTGTTGAAGAATTCTGCAAGAAATGAAATAGAGAAATTGGAGATGCATTTTGGAACACAAGATGGTGGGAGGTAATCATAGCTACCATACACAGATAGGTTTTCAAAGAGTTGGCCAAGTGGCTCCCACACTTAGTTACTCCTTGAGTCATCCGAATGAAGAAGGTACATACTGGACTGTGCTCCTAGATACAGAGCAATGCTTTAGCAACCCAACCAACTACCAGTCAGAATGCAATATTGAGGTTGGAATACTAATTGAAGAGGCAGTCAATGGGCACAGTTGACTAAGGGTAGTGATACAGAAAGGGATGAAGAGTCTAGCAAGACAGGAGGATCTGGGAAAGACAACAAAAAGGCAAAGGTGTGGACAGGGTTTATGGCAATGGCCCCACCTATAAACAAGACTGTTGGATATTATCCAACGTGTTCCAAGTGTTTAAACTCATCACCCAGACAACGAACATTCATATTTTTCCTTTAACTGTCAAAGACCGGGTCATTTCGCTAAGGACTGTCGGGTGCCAAGTAGGCAAGTGGCTCCGGTGAATGCTGTTAGAATGAGTAACAATCCGAGAGTGTGCTACGAGTGTGGAAGCCCAGATCATTTCCGCAACACCTGTCCCAAGATGAATCGAGTACCTGGGCAAGCGGGAAATCAATTGGCTTTAGAGGGCAGTCGTAACAATCAGAGCAATGGAAACCAAGTTAGAGGAAGGGCTTACAACGTGAATGTGAATGCAATGGAGGCGGTCCAGGATCCTAACATTGTAACAGGTACGTTCTCTCTGAATGATCACTTTGTTACCGTATTATTTGATTCTGGAGCCGATTTTAGTTTCATATCTACTGAATTTGCGCCCTTGCTTAATGTGAAACCTAGTATTGTGAATCCTGGTTATGTGATAGAGGTAGCTGATGGTAAGAAAGTAGAAGTAGATAGGATTATCCGTGACTGCAAACTAGAACTAGAAAGTTCCTTGTTTAGCATAAACTTAATACCTTTGGGTCATGGAAGTTTTGATGTGATTGTGGGAATGGATTGGTTGTCCCAACATAAGGCTGTGATAGTATGTCATGAGAAAGTAGTAGAAATACCAGTGGAGGATGGTAGGATCCTTAGAGTTCATGGGGAGCGAACCGTAGGAATCGCCAAGGTATTGAAGAGTGTGAAGAAGGATGAACCAAAGTTGGGCGATATACCCATAGTACGTGATTTTGAAGATGTGTTTCCCGAAGACTTGTCGGGATTACCACCGCAACGACAAGTTGAGTTTCGTATAGATCTAGTTCCTGGAGCGACGCCAATTGCGAAGTCTCCATATCGTTTAGCGCCTTCAGAGATGCAAGAATTGTCTGGGCAGCTGCAAGAGTTGCAAGACAAGGGTTTCATACGACCTAGTCATTCTCCATGGGGAGCGCCAGTGTTATTTGTCAAGAAGAAGGATGGATCGCTACGTATGTGTATCGATTATAGAGAGTTGAACAAGTTGACGGTTAAGAATCGTTATCCTCTTCCGAGAATTGATGATTTATTTGACCAACTACAAGGATCGTGTTATTTCTCCAAGATAGACCTTCGGTTAGGTTATCACCAACTACGCGTGCATGAAGACGACATACCTAAGACGGCATTCCGAATGAGATATGGACATTTTAAGTTTACGGTTATGCCTTTTGGGCTAACCAATGCGCCTGCAGTTTTTATGGATTTGATGAACCGAGTTTGTAAACTGTACTCTAGAAAAGTTTTGTTATCGTGTTCATCGATGACCCTCTTGATCTATTCGAGAGACGAAGGAGGACCATGAAAGTTCAATTTTTGGGATTGGTATTTGGAAATGGTTACGGAAGGAGAAATGTATGCCAAGTTCGTCCAAGTGTGGAGTTTTGGTTGCAAAAGTGCACTTTCTTGGTCACGTTGTTAATCAGAATGGTATACATGCAGATCCCAGCAAAATAGAAGCGGTAAAGAATTGGAAGACCCTTACGACACCTTCTGAGATTCAATCATTTTTAGGATTAGCCAGTTACTACCGACGGTTTATTGCAAATTTCTCTAAAATTGTTAAACCTCTTACCTGGTTGACTCAAAAGAATCAAAAGTACGTATTGGGCGTGGAGCAAGAAGAAGCTTTTCAGACCTTAAAGAATAACTTGTGTGATGGCAATCCAATAATTGACCGCTACCGTGATGAAGTTGAAGATTTTGTAGTTTCTTGTGATTCCTCGAACAAAGGATTAGGTTGTTACACCTGCAAAGAGGACAAAGTTTATTGCCTATGCATCGAGGCAGCTAAAAATCCATGAGAAGAATTACACGACGCATGATTTAGAGTTGGGAGCGGTTGTATTTGCTCTTAAGACTTGGAGGCATTATCTGTATGGTACTAAGAGTGTTATCTATACCGATCATAAAAGTCTTCAATACATTTTTGATCAAAAAGAGCTGAATATGCATCAAAGGAGATGGATTGAGTTGTTTAGTGATTATGAGTGCGAGATTCGTTACCATCCTGGTAAGGCGAACGTTGTGGCTGATGCATTAGTGGAAGGAGCGGCTGAAACCATAGACGTGTAAGGGCTATGGCAATTGACCTGTCCAGCTGAATGAGAGAAAAGATACAAGTAGCCTAGAGTGAGGTGCTTAAGCAAGAGAAAATATTTATGGAGAATCTGCATGGTTTAGACCAGCAGATGGAAAAGAAAGAGGGTGAGAGTTTGTATTTTATAGATCGTATATGGGTTCCATTAATAGGAGACGTGAGAACGATGATCATGGACGAAGCTCACAATCTAATATCTGTGCAATCCAAGGGGAAAGGGGGGGGGGGCAGAGCTGATAAGATGTACTATGATCATTGAGATATGTATTGGTGGCCGACGAATGGAAGAGAGATAGTGCTACTATATGTTAGTAAGTTGTTAGACATGTTCAAAAAGGTAAAGGCTTAGCATCAAAGGCCTTCGGGCTTACTGCAACAACCTGAGATACCTGAATGGAAGTGGGATAAGGTCACTATGGATTTTATCACTAAGTTGCCTAGGTCAAAAAGTAGGCATGACACAATTTGGGTCATAGTCGATAGACTGACTAAGCCGGCTCATTTCTACTAATAAGGGAAGACTATAGTACTGAGAAAATTTGCAAAGATCTAAATTGAATGTAATAAGTCCGTGAGACATGAGTTCCTAAGTCGATTATTATTAGATAGAGATGACGATTTACGTCAACGTTAGCTGCAGATGGTGTGCAAAAAGCATAGGGACGATTGGATATGAGTACGTATTCATCCCCAAACGGATGGACAAGAATAATCGTAACCGATTCAGACTTTATAGATATGTTTGAGAGCGTATGTAATTGATTTTGATTGGTAGCTGGGATGTTTTATCTTACTACATTAGCTGAGTTTCTTACAATAATAGTTATCAATCGAGTATAAGATGTGCTCCGTGTTGAAGTCCTATATGAAGAAGTGTAGGTCGCCTATTTTATGGGCTGAGATTGGAGAAAGTAGTTTGATTGGACCCTGAATTGGTTCAAGAAACAACTGATAAAGTTGTGTTGATAAAGGAGAAGCTCAAAGCAGCGAGAGATCGTCAAAAGAGCTATGCTGATAATAGACGCAAACCATTGGAATTCGAAGTAGGAGATTCTAGTGATTGTTGAATATCACTTGAAATGTTAATTCGATTTGGCAATAAGGGTAAGTTAGCACCAAGGTATGTAGGGCCATTTGAAATTCTTGAAAGAATCGGTCCTGTAGCTTATGGGTTGAGATTACCTGAAGAATTGAGTGGAGTACATGACACGTTTCATGTGTCAAACCTAAAGAAGTGTTTGGCGGATGCTAGTTTGCATGTGCCATTGGACGAGATTAAGGTTGACAAAACTCTTTGTTTTGTTGAGGAACTTGTAGAGATTATGGACCGTGAAGTTAAGAGTTTAAAACGTAGTAGGATATCGCTTGTGAAAGTTCATTGGAATTCTAAGCGTGGACCTGAGTTTACTTGGGAACACGAAGATTATATGAAGTCTAAGTATCCTCAATGGTTTGTTGAGCGAGCTGATGAATTGGCTAGTTAAATCTCGGGACGAGATTTCCTAAAGGAGGGGATACTGTGATAACCATGATTTGAGCTAGTTAGTCAAACCGTTAGTGTTGACTTGTGAATCTGTTGCAATATATGGTGTATGTGATTATATGTGTTTATATGCGTTTATGTGGATTATGTGTTAAATTGGTAGTCAATCTATTGAGTGTGATCATCTCAATGAGATTGGAATGGTAGTGAGATTGGTTGAATTCATTTCGTTCACTTTTGGTGACAAGGAAATGATTTTGTGATTTAAGCGTTTTAGTGATTTATCGTGTAAGTATTATTACGTATACGTATTTATGTGTGCTAAGTGGTTTGAGTATGTGCAGGATATCATTTTGAGGTGTATGGGCATCTCATTTTGATTTTGGTTGTTTTTGGTGATAAGTATTCCATTTGTTCACGTAAAGTGATAATGGAAAGTAAGGGCGTATAGCATGCAATGCTACGTCAATGATTTGGTGATTTTGTGTAAAGAGTTTATAGGAAATGTAGCATAATGTCAGTAAGTGAAGTGAGTGAAATTTGGATAATTATAGTGGACTTTCCATATATAGAAAGTGAACTTGGAAATGAAAAGTTATTTTTAGAAATTAGTTTATAAGCAAAATGATTTACCAAATTAGCTTAGGTTTTTATAAAAACTTAAGGTATTGAAGGTAATAATTAACTAATAAAAATTAAAAAAATATTTTTTTATACATGAATAGTAAATACAAAATTTAGAAAAAAAAGAAAAAAAAGAAAAGAAATAAAAGCCTAATTAAACTAGGACTCTAATTAGGAATTATCTAGGATTTATATTGAGGCCTATAAATACAAAATAAAATCCCTAAACACCCCCCCCCCCTTGTGAGAATCGGTCGACCAAAGAAGAAAAAGATGAGAAAAAAAATTAGGGTTTTGCTTTTGTGAAGAAAACAAGTTCTAAGGTAAGTTTTAATTAATCTTTGTTAATTATTAATCTTTAATCATGTAATAATTAATATGGTGGATAATTAGGGTTTCTTTATATCTGTAATTAATGAGTTATAATTATGTCATAATGATTAGGGTTTAATTAGGGGTATGATGCGAGTGTTAGGGTTTAGATCGCGTTAGATCATGATTTAGATTAGGGTATAATTTAGGTCTGTGTTGTTCGGCTGTTATCTTGATGATGGTAATAGCTTTTGTCAAGTTTCCAGTGTCTATGATGTAGCTCAGAGAGTCTAGTTTCCAGAACATCTGGCCTCGCAAGTTTTTAAGGTCGGTAAGTCATTCAAATGTTGGTTACGAGAAAAGTTGTCAAAGCAGTAAGTTCGGGTCAGATTTAGGTCAGATTACGAGGTGTAAAACCCCCACTTAAAATTTGAATTAGGATTAGACAACCTACAGGAGTTTAGTTCTATGTGTCTATTAAAAATCACCCAAAGGATAGCTTCTTATTTGTAGTCTAAGTATGGTTTTTGGGTCTAAACTTTTTAGTGTTCGTTCAGATCCGAAACTGAGTAGTTAAAAGTTTGATTTTATTTGGGGTACTTAAAAGGGGAAATAAATTAGTAAAAAAATCGTGGAGATAGTAAACTCATGATATTGAACCTGTGATTTTTGGTAAAATTTATAAAGCTCAGTAGGTATGGTTTAGAAAATGGTAAAGTGATGTCAAATTTCTGCGTTTTCGGGTAAATTGTAAGACTTTGGAAAAGTGTGTAAACATGTTGGTTAAGGTTGGGCATGGTGTCGTGGTGACCCATGGGGGTAATTAAACACCTTAGACATCCGTCATATGATTGTTACATGGGCATAAGCATTTGGCTTGGTCGCGTGTAACACGTGTTTGTTTTGATTGTTTAGTTTCGTGCAAGGATTTGGAATTTGCTTATGCATCAGGTGAATTTCATAGCCCTTTTTTCTTATGTTTTCTTAGGGTGAAAATGATGCTATGAGTTTAAATGTTTTAGTTACTGTAGTAATGTGTTTTAAATGAGGCATGGGCTATATGAGACTATTGTATGTATGTGCTACTTGCTATTGTTGTGGATCGTGGGACATGTTCCATTCCCTTATTTGTTGTGCTTGAGCGTGACCGTCTCAAGGCATTGATGGATTGTTAGTAGTGAGCGTGATCGTCTCATTGCTGTGGCGTCTCATTGTTGTGGATTATTGATAGTGAGCATGATCGTCTCATTGTTGTACGTTTTGTTTCTTTGTTTGTGACCATTGAGCGTGAGCGTTTGAATGTGGATTGATATGATTGCATGTTAGCTTGTATGATAGATTGTTGTATGTCCTGCTATGCTATGTTTTACTTATCACAGTGATTTTCAAAGCGAGTTATTGACGTGTCTTAAACCTATGACTCTCACCAACATTATGTTTACGTTTAAGCATCATTTTTAGGTGATTTGTGATGTGATACGCTCCATGGCTTTGTGATCAATTGGAGTTGTTTTGAGGTATGTGAGTTCGGTTGGAGAGTGGTGTTTACTACTCAATCAAATCCAATTGAAAGGTTGAAATAATACTCAATGATGTGTTGGTCCAGGCCTAAGTATAAGTTTTAGCTGGTAGACTTTTAGGTGCGTAACTGACATATTTGGGATCGGATGAGTACGCCTACCTAGTGTATGGTTGTTATGAATTGTTTTAGTGATCGCGACAATTGTATAAAAGCTTTTATATGTGTCTTAAACCTATGACTCTCACCAACATTATGTTGACATTTAAGCATCATTTTCAGGTGAGCATCATGGGAATAAGATAGAGAGAATTGGCTAGAAAGAGACCATAAGATATCATGGAGATTATTGCTTTATTGTCTTGAATATTGCATTGTTTGGATTATGGATAATTGTTGCATGTCTTTCTATTGGCGAGAACTTTTGTTTCATCAATAAATACGCCTTTTGGATTTGGTTAGTTTTATGGGTATTGTTATGACACTTTGTGTCTATACTTTGCTTATTTATTGCATGTAGAATTCTCTATATAGACGCCATTGTGTTGTGATGATATCCTTTCTCGTTACGCCTCGCGTTTCCGCCTTGGCGAGGTGTGACAGATTGGTATCAGAGCCTTTGGTTATAGAGAAGTAGGTGGTTGAGCCTAGACTATAACCTAGGGGTCCTTCATGTAGATGCATTTAGGGCTTAAGTGTTTAATGTTATAACTGCTATGCTTCCCCTCTATTTTTTTGCATAGCTTATATATTTTATATTTTGCTAAGTTGTCATTTTAGTTATTTTGCCTACCACTATCTGATACGATATGTATCACTTTCTGAGTATTTTAGCTATGTTTTTCCCCCACCTGTAAGAGGTAGTCTTTGGTGTTTAAAATGAAGCACTTGCTTCCAAACACTCTAAAATAGTCAAGAGTAGGTTTCATACCTCTCAAGAGTTCATAAGGTATTTTTACCTAGATGGCTCTAATAGGAATTTCGTTGAGAATGTATGTTGAAGTATCCCTACGGCGTTACAGCCAAAACTTTTGTGGTAACGATGCTCATTCAACCATAGTCCTACTCATTTCCGAAGTGGTCCTATTTTTCCTTTCACCGACCCAATTTGATTGAGAAGTGCGTGAGCACAAGAAGTTATTGTTGTAATGCCATTGCATTATAAAACTCTCCAAATTTCACCTCATTACAAATTCGCTATCATGGGTCAGTTCTTATTGACCATTGGTTCATCGTATTTGATTTTGGAGTTTTTCTTACAAATATTTTCGAATTGATCGAAGGCTTCGGTTTTTATTCTTAAGGAATCTAGTCCAAGTATACCTAGAGTAGTCATCTACTATGACTAAGTTTAGCGGTTTCCTCTGTAACGTCACGTACAGGCGAATGACCGAAAAGATCCATGTTAGAGGAGTTTCTAAGCATCTAGTCTTGAGGCTAATATTCTTACCATATGACTAGTGTGAGCTGTTTTCCTAATTTTGGCAAGCAATAACAAAAGTGTTGAGATCAACGTTAAGCTTAGTAGGTTTCTAACTAGTTCCTTAGATGCTAACAATTGAATGAGATGCATATTAGCATGACCTAATCTCCTATGACACAATGTGGAGTTTTCATCAATCGTTACAAGACAAATTTTGTCTTTTGGCTTATTTCCTAATTTCATCACATATAAGCCTTTCTTCCTAATACCTCTACCTATGACTTTACCGTCCTTAGTGATTTCACTATCATATTTAGAGAAAGTTACTCTACACTTATTATCACATATTTGTCCTATACTTAGTAAGGTAAATCATAAGTTATCAACATGTTCTACATTATCTATATTGAGAGAGTCATTAGAAATCATACCTTTTCCAATGATGTTACCGCGAAGCTTACTACCAAAAATGACATGACCTCCATTGCATGCCTTGTAAGTGGAGAAGAGCTTTCGGTTACCCGTCATATGTTTAGAGCATCCGCTTTCTTTAATCCATTCATCGGGTTCCAAGTCGACTCCAAGGCATATCTAGTTATATAAGGCAACAACTCAAATATTTGGTCCCCAATATCTCATGGGTCCAAAGTTGTTAGTGCTAAACATCCTTTGCATTTTGATGCAATTGGTTGGGATGTGGAAATGGAAGACACATTTCCCATGGCATATAACTTTGTCGTTGGAAGTTGTTCCAAGCTACGGGATAGCCATGAGGTTGGTTTTGTCGACTAACATTCCTTTTTGGTTGCAGTGTTTTTGCACGTGGATAATTATTATTGACTCTTCTAGGTAGTGGAGTTTTTGATCTAAATTTTGGATTTGAAAATCCGACTTCGGGTTTTAACAATGGTTTATAAAATTGTTTAACTTCATCATCACTAGCAACGGGAACTTTGACGTTGTTTACAATTATGTGTTTTGGTCTAGGACCCAAAATAGATTTTTGAAATGACACACTTTTCTCAGATTCAGGTGTACCAACTGGTGGCGGTCCCATAATTGCTTTGGGGGCCGCCTGAGTACTTTGGGGGCCACCCATATTTATGGGACCTCCATCAGAAAATGCCTTGTTCTGAGCTTTCACAGATTTTATTTCCTTGGTTCCACTAGATGATGCTTCAAATGAATTAAACCCGAGAGAGAGAGAGAGAGAGAGAGAGAGAGAGAGAGAGAGAGAGAGAGAAAGAGAGAGAGAGAGAGAGAGAGAGAGAGAGAGAGAGAGAGAGAGAGAGAGAGAGAGAGAGCGAGAGAGAGAGAGAGAGAGAGAGAGAGAGAAAGAGAGAGAGAGAGAGAGAGAGAGAGAGAGAGAGAGAGAGAGAGAGAGAGAGAGAGAGAAAGAGAGAGAGAGAGAGAGAGAGAGAGAGAGAGAGAGAGAGAGAGAGAGCAAGCAAGAGCGAGAGAGAGAGTGTTAGCCTCAAAATATTGTGTCGAACAAGAAGTTCGTTCATTTGGAATATTAGGTCTCGGTCATTTATTTATGTAATGTTGTAATAGGCTAGAAGGATAAACAGGATCGTGAATGTATTCTAATCTTGTACTAGTTCCGGACTAAGGTCCATTGTAATCTCGAGCCTGACCCAAGTCAAACACCATTCGGCCCAACAAAGCCCATGTGGTGTAAGTATAAATACCCCACTCTGAGTGTGGAGAGGGTGTTGGTCTCATTTGTATTTTTTACTCTTGTAATCAACCATCTCATTTTCTCTCTTTATTTCTCTCTCTAACCTCTCTCTAAAATTCATATCATTTATCTCCTTTCTATTTTTCTTGTTTCAATGGTGAAGTGAAAGTGTTTTTGGTTACCGACATTTGGTATCACTCGCCACGGGGTGGGTTTGGTGATTTGTTTGTGGCCATTTTTGAGCTTATTACATTTGAGCTTATTGGTTCGGCTCTTAAGGCTTATTTTTTCTCTTCTCATTCGTTTTTTAAAGTTTCAACGTAAAGGTTTATTGTTACATGGGCTGCGTTGGGCGTTGTTTCTTTTCCTGTCACAAATGTGTTTACACAAATTTGTGTATCTTTGACATAACAGTGGCCAAAGTATTTTTTTGTTTGAGTTTTTTTTCTTATTCGTCCTTTTTTTAAAAAACTTATCTTCGTGGCTTTTAAGTTGTTTTAAACAGCTTATTATAACTTATTTTTTTAGCTTATCTGCTCATTACCTGCTTATTTCTACATCATAATCGAAGTTTTTTTTTCTGGGTTTTTAGTGTATTTCGTTTACAAAGCTTCAAGTTTTCTTGCTTAACATTAGTTATAGCTTATTGGGTCACATCTTCGTAGCATATTATTGTTAGTTTATTTCGTGGCTTATTACTTATTAAGAACTTATTCAAGCTTATAGTCGAGCTTATTAAAGCTTATTTTGGTTGAGCTTATATTATCCTTTGTGGTCCACGGTGAAGATAAGAAAGAGAGACATAGATCCAAATTTTTAGCTTCATTGTACATTGGCTTTTGTTGCTATCTATTGAAGGGAAGACAAAGGATGATAGTACGGTTTGGAGTTTAGCTCAAGAGAAAACAAATAAGTAGTACAACCGAACAACTTAGAACCGAACAACTCACTTTTCTTCAAGACCCGAACAACTTTGGCAACCGAACAACTCAAGCTCATTTAGAAACCGAACAACCAAAATCATTTGGAAACCGAACAACTCATCAACCGAACAACTTATAGAACCGAATAACTCATTTTCTTTTTGAACAGAACAACTCACAACCATAAGGAACCGAACAACTTACAAGCACTCAAAACCGATTTAACAAGTTCTTAGAAATAAAATCTCATGGTTTTTAGTCATTTTCAGTTTTTCAAGTTCGAGTGACGGTGCTCTATGGGACGTTTAACTTATACCATCGTGCTCGTGACATCTTTTCGATCATTGTGGTATATTTGGATTTCACCGACGATAACCGTATGAGCTTATAAATCAAACCGAATCAAAACAAATAAAAAAACATTTTTTTCTATTTTGAAAACAAAGAAGAAAAGTAATAGGAGGGAAAAGTTGGTATTATTAAACTTAATTCGAAATTGACACTTTTGGTCCCTGGATTTGAAGACAAATTCATATTCATCCTTTGTGTCTTTATTAACCCTCATTGTTAAAAGTGTTTTTCATCGTTAGTCCTTACAAGTTATAAATCAACTGTTAGTCCTCCAAAGTGAATCGTTTGAACACTGTTTGTCCCTATTTGAGTTATAATCAACCGTTTCTCATTTTAAGCTTAAAGTTTATGCACCGGTCATCGTTTTAAGCTCATTAATCATTACAAAAGCTCATATACTTCAATTTCAACAACAATTAATCATTGTTTCATGGTTTTTTCTTGATTTTGTAAAATCCCATAAAAGATTCCATCTCTTTTGCCGGTTTAAATCATAGATTTGTAAAATCTCATGAACATTAATTGATTTCAATCCACAACAACAATCACTTTACCTACTTAAGATCCTATAAATAATTTTCACATCACATCACATAAATCATTCATCATGACAACTCTAATTTCAATAACATCTTCCACAACTGACAGTCAAATGCATAACAACATCATGGCAGCTGGATCAAGGGATCGTCTACCAATGCTTGCAACAGGAAGATATCCTCAATGGCAATCATGTTTCTTAAGATACACTGATACAATACTAAATGGTGATGCCTTGAGGAAATGTATTTTGGAAGGTCCATACCAACCCACTACTGTCACAATCCCAGCTGTACATGCAATAAAGAATTCTCTAGCAGTTCCAGAATAAACAGCAGTTGAGACAAGCTTGACTATGTCTCCTAAAAACAAAGCTTATTCTGAATCAGAAAATGAAGCAATCTATTTGCTATTGACTGGAATTAGGAATGAAATCTACTCAACTGTTGATGCTTGCAAGACACCTCATGAAATGTGGATAGATATTGAAAGGCTACAACAAGGTGAATATCTCAACATTCAAGATGTCAAGACTAATTTGTTTTGGGAATTTGGAAAATTCACTTCTCATGATGGAGTGTCCATGGAGTCTTACTACTCTAGATTTTACAAGATGATGAATGAAATGATAAGAAACAACTTGATAGTTGCCACGATGTAAGTTAATGTTTAGTTTTTTCAACAACTTCAACCAGAATGGTCAAGGTTTGTGACAATTGTTAAGCAACAACACGAATTAGATAAAGTTTCATATCACAAGCTCTTTGACATTCTAAAACAATATCAAAAGGAAGTTAATGAAATCCGTGCTAAAAGAATAGCCAAGAATGCAAATCCATTAGCACTTGTTGCTGCTGCTCAACAATATCCTAATCCTTATTATCAAGCACCAAAATCTCACAAATTATTTACACCACCATCAAAACAAGCATCTTCCGCCAGATCTAATGCATCTACCAAATTCAAAGGCAAAGAGATTGCCAAACCAATCATACCTCCATCCGAGTCAGCATCTGAAGAAGACAATGATCCTAAACAAGCACAGAAAGATAAGGATATGCAGAAAAATTTGGCACTCATTGCAAAGTACTTTAAAAAGATCTACAAACCTACCAACAACAATCTTAGAACTTCTTCAAAATCTAGAAATAAGAATGTAGATACTACTCTAAGGTACAAAAATGACAATCAGACTGGACAGTTTGGGAATCAGAGGACAATGACAGTTGCTAAGGCTAGGGAGACAATAGGTAGTCAGGTAGTGCAGCATACTGGGATACAGTGTTTTAATTGCAAGGAATTTAGTCATTTTGCTAAGGAATACAGGAAACCAAAAAGGGTGAAAGACTCAACTTATTACAAGGAAAAGATGTTGCTGTGCAAACAAACTGAGAAAGGTGTTCCATTACAAGCAGAGCAAGTTGATTGGCTAGAGGACACGGATGAGGAGATTAATGAATAAGAATTGGAAGCACATTACAATTTTATGGCAAAGATTCAGGAGGTTCCTACTACAGACTCAAGAACTGATACTGAGCCATTAGAACAGATATACAACAATGCTCAATATAATGTATTTGCCAATGTGAGATAGCATTCTGAGCAACCTAAATCCACTTATAACACATGTTTAGTGGAAAAGGATGATAGTAATGTCACACCTGATTCACTAAATATGTGTGATAATGATATTCATACTAACCAAAATGTTGACGATGAGCGTGTTGTGCTTGCTATTTTAATTACAAATTTAAAACTTGATGTTGATGAAAATAAAATTGTTCAAAAGAAATTAAAGAAAGCATACGCATTACTCGCTCAAGAATTGAAAGAGTGCAAATCTATTCTTGCGGAAACTAGTAAAACTCTGGGGGAGTCTAATAGTATTCGGGATAGTTGTATAGTTGTACTTCAAAACAAACAGACTGAGTTTGAGATGTACAAGGACTTAAATGACCGTACAGTTGACTATGACAAACTTGAACGCAAGTTAAATGAAACTCTAGGACTATTAGCTCAAAAAGAGATTGACATAAAAGAAGGTTTCAAAGTTAAAGCCTATGAAATTTCAGTTGTCAAAGAGAAACACGATGAGTTAGTCAAACAGAGTCTTTAAACAAAGTCACATTTTAAAGGTCTTGTCAAAGAGAAAACAAAGGTTATAACGGATTTAAATCTTAAGGAAGAAAAAGACATCGATAAAATGATTTCAATGGAAAAGCAATTAAAGTTTTTGAATGAAATTATTTACAAAAGGAATCAATAAATTCAAACCATACATATGTTAGCTCCCAAAGGCCCAACATTCAATGGTAGAACAACCTTTGCAAATCTAATGTACCTCAAAAAGGCTCAATATGAGAAACCATGTGTGTATAAGATCTCATATGACCAATCTGATCCTGCAAACATACTCGTCCCCAATAGGGAAGTGACTCTGACTCTTGAAAAAGAGAGTCAATCAAAATTGAATAAAGACTTAGTGAGACCTTATGACTACACAAAGCTAAATAGTCTTTATGAAATTTTCAAACCAGCATCACAGGAATATCATGAATAGTTGGCACATGAAAATGAAGTAAGGAATAAAATGTGGAGAAAATCTTTTATGAAATTTAAACCAAATATTTTCAAAAACATCGGTTTCTTACCTGTTTTAAAATCAATAAGTAAAAGTAGACAAGCGTACAATGTAATGACAAATAACATAAATCACTTTAGAGAACTTGTTGATCAAGCTTGGGAAAATCATTCTCATAATCATTTCCGTGCCCCAACTGCTCTTGATATGGAAGTGCTAATAAAAACATGTTTGATGCCTCTTGCTATAAAGACACAGAATGATAGCTTCACATTTGTTCATGAACTTAAGCAAGAAATGCATGCTGATTTAAAGTACGTTGAATCCCTTGAAAATGAAATTGACGAACTTGAATCTGATAAAGCAGAATTTTCAAACATGCATGATACACTTTTACAAGAATGTGTGTCTAATGATGTTATGTGTTCTTATTTGCATTCGTTATCTAATTTAGATGCTCACTCTGAATTGCAATGCTTATATCTTCATAAAGCGAAAGAATGTGAATGTCTTGCACAAAAGCTTTTGAAACAAACTGAATCTGATAGTAAAGAAGTTTATACTGAGCTTTTATGAAGTTTTACTAAATTAGAAAAACACTCGATTTCTCTTGAACTTGCTTTACAACAATGTAAAGAACAAATGAAAAATGACAAATTTCGCAAAGAAACATCATCAAATGTATTTCAAAAAGAACGTGAACAATATCATGAAATACAAGATTTGAAAGCTCAATTGCAAGAAAAGAACATTGTTATATGTGAGTTAAAGAAACTCATCGAGAAATGCAAAAGAACATCCGTGGAAACTAAGTTTGATAAATCATCTGTTGTTCGACAACCAAATGCTCAAAGGATTCCAAAACCATCAGTTTTAGGAAAACCGGCTCCTTTTTCAAACTATCTTAAGAGGAAAAGTTTTTCAAAGACAAAGTCGGTTCCCAAAACTAATGTGTCAGAGGGTTTATCAAAACCAGTAACTACACAGATTTTTCCTCGAACAACAAGGCAAGCTGTAAGAAACACAAATGTGATTAAACCAAGAATGTATCGAATTGACACTAGGACAACACAAACTAGAGCACCTCAGTTACCTCAGACTTCTAGGAATACTAATCCTCGTGTGTCTACCTCTATAAGAGTAATTCACAAAACTAATGTTAGAAGACCACAGCTTAGGAGCATTGAAATAAAAGATAAGGTCGTGCCAAACAATAGTCAAGTGAAGGATAAGAAGACTAAAGTAGAAGACCACCCTAGGATTTCTAGTATTTCTACTAAAACAAAGTCTGTAACTGCGTGTAATGACAGTTTAAAATACAGAACTTCGAATGTTAATGCTGTTTGTGCTACTTATGGAAAATGTTTAGTTGATTCGGATCACTTTGCTTGTATTACTAAAATTTTAAATGACGTGAATGCTAGAACTAAGAAGCATAATGTAGTGCCTGTTAGTACTAAAGAACCTAAAAGTCAAGTGAATAAATCTGTTGCAACACCCCTAGGAGAACAGTTGCATCAGAATCCACTATCTAGAATTCCAAGAGTTACTATAGGATGCGTTATGAGAAAACTAGTAAGGCATAGAAATGGTGGATATAACAACAATGCCCATCAGGATATAAATGGGTTCCTAAGACAAAATCGAAATGGGTGCCTAAAGCTAAGAATGAAAATGTGAAAAAGAGAGTTAGCTTTGCCATAGATAATGTATCTAGGATAACTAATGTCTTGAAACTTGCAAATTCTTTAGGATCCAATTTGTCAAATGTTCCATCGTCCTCTAATTCTCTTGCAGATTGTTCAACTCATCCTATTCATTGTTGACTCTGGATGCACAAAGCATATGACGGGCAATCTAAAGCTGCTGTGCAATTTTGTTGAAAAATATCTAGGTGCCGTTCGTTTTAGCAATGATCAATTTGCTTTAATTCTTGGTTATGGAGATTTGGTTCAAGGAAATATCAAGATCAAATAGGTTTATTATGTTGAAGGCCTCAATCACAATCTCTTCTCGGTTGGTCAATTTTGTGATGCGGATTTAGAGGTTGCTTTTCAGAAATCTACGTGTTTCGTTAGCGATCTTCATGGAAACGATTTACTCACCGGTAATCGTGGATCTGATCTCTATATAATTTCTCTTTAAGAAATGACTTCATCAGCTCCAATATGTTTCATGGCTAAAGCCTCACCAACTCAAGCATGGTTATGGCATCGAAGACTTTCTTATCTCAACTTCGACTACATCAACTTGCTTTCAAAGAAAGATATCGTAATTGGCTTACCTAAGTTGAAATATGTCAAGGATCAACTATGTTATTCTTGTGAAGTGAGTAAGGCAAAAAGAAGTTCATTCAAGACAAAGGTTGTTCCAAGTTCGAAAGGATGGCTAAATTTGCTTCATATGGACTTATGTGGTCTGATGCGTGTTGCAAGCATCAATGGGAAGAAACACATTCTGGTAATTGTTGACGACTATTCTAGATACACTTGGACTTTATTCCTAAAATCTAAGGATGAAACACCAAAAGTTTTAAAAGGTTTTCTCAAGATGATTCAACACAATCTTCAAGCTCAAGTGATTTTAGTTCGAACTGACAGAGGCACAAAGTTCTTAAACAAGACACTATCTGCATATTTCAAAGAAGAAGGAATTGAGCATCAAACTTCCACTCCTCGAACACCTGAATAGAACGGCGTTGTCGAAAGATGAAATCGTACTCTGGTTGAGGCTGCTTGAACGATGCTTTCATCTTCTAAACTTCATTTGTTCTATTGGGCTGAAGCAATTGCAACCGATTGCTATACTCAAAACAGATCCATCATAATTCCGACATATGAGAAGACTGCATACCACATCATCAATGACAGGAAACCTTCAATTTGACACATTTACATCTTTGGTTGCACTTGTTATTTAACCAAAGATGGTGAAAATCTTGACAAGATGAAAGAAAAAGGGGATCTGTGCATTCTGATGGGTTACTCCACTCAGTTTAAGGGATATCGCATTTACAACAAGAGAACCCGATTGATAGTTGAGTCCATACATCTCCGATTTGATTAGATAAAAAAGATGACAATAATGTTTGTTGCTAATGACACTTCAAGCCTCGTTTCCCAATGATAAAAGGCATCAGATTATGACAACTCTGGCCCCGTCCCCCAACTACAAAATGTTTCTCCTTCAGCGGATGTAACACCTCTGACACAACAAGAGTTGGATCTTCTATTTGGTCCTCTATACGATGAATTTTTCACTGCAGGTAATTCAAGTGTTAACAAGTCTTCTTCTCCCATCAACAATTCTAAACAACAAGACACACCACCTACAACAAATATTCAATCTTTAACAGAACCAACAATTCTAACTATAACTGTCACTGCTGAGGAAAACAACACCGATAATCAAGCAGAAATTCAAGTAGACAATGCACATGTTAACGACAACGAATTCTATAACTTCTTCAGTACACCGGTACATGAAGAACCAGAGTCATCCTCTTGCTATGTTGATCCATCAATTATGCACATGTTTTACCAACCTCATGAATCTGAACACCGATGGACAAAAGATCACTCGTTATCTCAAGTTTGTAGAAATCCATCGAAGCCAATGCAAACAAGATGACAACTTGCAACAGATCCTGAAATATGTATGTTCATGCTCATCGTGAGTACAGCTGAACCGAAAAACATTAAGGACGCAATGGCTGATTCCGTATGGATCGAAGCAATACAGGAAGAACTTCATCAGTTCGACAGACTCCAAGTCTGGGAACTCATTGACAAACCCTTTGGCAAGACTATAATCAAGCTAAAATGGTTATGGAAAAACAAGAATGATGAAGATCATACTGTAATTAGTAATAAGGCGTAACTTGTAGCAAATGGATATGCTCAGGAAGAGGGTATTGATTTTGAAGAATCATTTGCTCCAATAACTCGCTTGGAAACTGTTCAGATTTTTGTCGCATATGCTACACACAAGTCTTTTCTAATCTATCAGATGGACGTGAAAATGGCATTTCTTAATGGTCCACTGAAGGAGGAGGTTTATGTTGTACAACCCGATGGGTTCTTTGATCCTGATCATCTAGAAAAAGTTTACCATCTACGAAAAGATCTATATGGATTAAAACAAGCTCCGAGAGCCTGGTATGATGAACTCTCAAATTTCCTATTGTCTAAAGTTTTTACTAAAGGTACCATTGACCCTACTCTATTCACGATAAGATACAGGGAGGACATTCTACTTGTGCAAATTTACGTCAATGACATTATTTTCGGGTCCACAAACCCTAAATATTCAAAAAGATTTGAAAAATTAATACACATTAGATTTAAAATGTCCTTAATAGGGGAAATGAAATTCTTTCTAGGACTACAAATCCACCAATCCCCAAGAGCTATCTTTATCAATCAGGCCAAGTACGCTTTAGAAATACTTAAGAAACATGGTATGGAAAAATCTGATACCATTGGTACACCAATGGCTACCAAACCTAAACTAGATGCAGATTTGAGTGGAAAACTCGTAGACCAAACTGACTACCATAGTAAAATTGGGTCACTCATGTATCTGACATCTAGTAGACCAGACATAGTGCAAGCTGTATGTTATTGTGCACGTTATCAAGCACGACCGACTAAAAAACACCTCAAAGAGGTTAAAAGGATCTTTCGATACTTAAGGGGTACCATTAAAATGGAACTCTAGTATCCAAAGGATTCTGGCTTTGAACTAATAGCTTTTTAGATTTTAACCATGCCGGATGCATTGATACTCGCAAAAGCACGCCTGGAGGAATACAGTTCCTAGGTGATAAGTTAGTCAGCTGGATGTCAAAGAAGCAGGATTGCACTGCAATGTCATCAGTATAAGCGGAGTACGTGGCGTTATCTGCAAGTTATGCTCAAGTAATGTGGATGAGGACACAGCTTACGTATTATGGCTTCAACTATAACAAAATACCATTGTATTGCGACTCTCAGTCAGCCATAGAAATCTCATGCAACCCCGTGCAGCACTCCCGTACCAAGCACATCCATACTCGATATCATTTTATCAAGGAATAGGTTGAAAACAGTATAATTAAATTGTACTTTGTCATAACTGAATACCAATTAGCTGATATGTTTACTAAAGCCTTACCCGAAGATAGGTTTCATTATCTTGTCAGACGAATTGGTATGAGATATTTAACTCCAGCAGAACTGGAGGTACTAGCAAATGAATCTGCTTGATATTTCATCAAACATCGACTTGTAAATTTTTTTAAGAAAATAAAAATACAAAAATATAAAACCTATAAAAAATACAAAAATAGAAAATTTCAAAAAGAAAATACAAAATCAGAAAAATCATAAATTTCCAAAAACAATCTTCTCGACATGTCTCTTGGAATCGATAACATTTACGTACCTAGAAATGTTGATTAACATCGACACGGGCGTGTAAATGAAGTTTGAGCAAGAGTTTAAATGCTTTCAAAACATGTCATTTTTGATTTTTCTTAATGACTTGTAATTGCTCTCAGATTGCAACTCAGACCCGAATGACAAAGGAGAGTGTACTTTTTAATGCGCTTATCCTTAGCATTAGAAGAGAAGTCTTCTAACATGATGTTTTTTAAAATGTTGAACACAATTTTTCAAGAATTTCTCGATAACAATTCAAAATCTTTCAAAATTGTGGGTTCATCACTCTTTCCCTCATAATGTTTTACAAGACAATTCTTCTACATTTGGTGTCATTTTCACAATGAGTCAATGTTTGAGGGGAAGTTTTTTGAAAAACAAAGTTTTAATGTTGTTGGATGCATCATCACATGACAATTCTTATGTATTCAATACATTATCAAAAATCTCTTAATAACAAATCCGTAATAATAATGACTAATCAATAGATTGTATGTTATAAGATGATCCATTGTCTGAGCACAAATTTTCAAGAATTCTTCAATGACAATTCATAATCTTTCAAAATTGTGTGCTCAACACTAGCTCAACCTCAATTTTATATTCATTACAACTTGGTATCATTTCTTTTGGTGTCAAACATATGTAAAATTGAAGGGGAGCAAGAAGAAAAAGTTCCACATAGTTTATGCTGTAACAGTTTTCAAGACACATTTTAATCATAAGGTATTTCAAAACTAAGTGATTCAGTGTTTAAAATAAGGGGAGAAATATAATTAAAATGTGATCTAGAAAATAATAAGTGATCTAAAGACTCAAAGTGCTTTATACTCTTACCCACATGTGCAAAACACTTTCGTTTATCGATGCACGTGTGGAAGGGGAGTTTTCTAAAGATGAAACTCTCAAAGTGTCAAACGATTTTGATAA
This sequence comes from Tanacetum coccineum, assembly GCA_026074375.1. Taxonomy (NCBI): domain Eukaryota; kingdom Viridiplantae; phylum Streptophyta; class Magnoliopsida; order Asterales; family Asteraceae; genus Tanacetum; species Tanacetum coccineum. Next base: position 48,252 of record BQNB010027770.1, read on the forward strand.
TTCTATCAAACACTTTGATTGATTTTCAAGGTTTTATGGTTACGATCAAATACCCAACAACATCTTAATTCATGACGATTCTAAATTCATAAGGTGGTTAGGTTAGGAATTAGTCCTATGATCCAACCAGAACCAGAGGGATCTACCCAAAGACACTCCATAGTTAGAAATAACAGTCCTTAGGTATGATTGGAGATGAATGAGTATAAGGGAATTATGCCGACTAAGACTGAGTTAACACTGGAACAATCACAACAAGGTGTTAGTAATGACGTCTTGGTAAGCATTGAAGGGGTTGAAGAATAAAAAAGAAATGTATGGATAAAGGGTGAAAAGAAAGAAGCCCTCCCTACACCTTAGGCAGAAACCAGGTCAATACATAATCTATCGGTTTTCACAAAGATGAATTTTGATATTGAAGACGACATCATGAACCCAGTGATGCAATGCACAACCCTTCCTATCCATTCGAGTTTGTCTTAATAAAAACTTGTCTCATTTGTCACAGAGATACACATGACTTCTATTGACTTTCTCACTCCGAGTTAGTTAATATTGAATAGGTGGCAGTCTGCTTCAGCCTTCGAGTACTAAAACCAAAACGCACTAGTTGAGTCTAGAGCCAAGAGATCAACAAATAAATCTCATTAGGACACATTACATTACAAACACTTGTTGAACATCAATAAGTTCACAAGCTGTTAACAAGAGTCCTACGCATTATCCTTGTCATTTTGCCAGAACATCCGAGTGATACTAATGTATTCACAATGAAGATGGAAATCCTGCTTGAGCCAACATTAAACAAGCTCTTGGTAGGTGACTTGCGCAATTCTATATGAATTAAACTTGTGTCAACTGGAAAGAAACGATGGTACGATTCCATGTGAATCAAACTTGTTCCAGTAAATGGATTGACGGTTTAATCAGAAAGATAGTAACTATCTGATTCACTCTTACTGTGTTGTCTGCTTTGAGACGCTCCGGTAACGAGAACGGCTAGTGCAGCTGTGAAACCCTGTCAAGAAGATTCATTTGAATTCTATCTGATCACAGGCAGTATTTATACTGATTAACAGGGAATCGTAGTTATTGTAACCGTATTCGATGAAGTGCCAAAGACACTTTCATCTATATCTGTTGATTATCACTAACGTAAACTTGCAGGTTATACGGTGGTGGCGGTATCTATTCCAGCTGAGGTCGATTCATCACCACATGCTCATGCTCAAATTACAAAGACATACTATTGGCATCAAGACTCAAGAATCAAGAAAGCTCAAACTCAAAGATAAAGACTTCTATAAAATCTGATATATAAGATCTTCCTTAAAGATATCAAGATCATCAAGACAAAGACTGTCAAGGGAGATTGTTACCAAGCTTTCAAGATGATGCAAAGTATGAGCATGTTGGTCAAGACACAAGATCGCAAGGTGGCAAAGATAATCAAGACAAACAAGGACAAAGATTTAAAGATCTCGAAACTAAAGACAAATTCAAAAGACAATGACAAAGGCTCAAGATCAAAGATCACACAACATGAAGGAACAAGCCTACAACAGAGACAGAGACCAAGAACACATGAGCTTAACGAAAAAAGCAATCTCATTGATCTCATGAAGGAGTGTCACAATGAACTCACTTCAGGGGAGATTGTTAGCCTCAAAATATTAGGTCAAACAAGAAAGTTCATTCATTAAAAATATTAGGTCTCGGTCAATTATTCAGTAAATGTTGTAATAGGCTAGAAGGGTAATCGGGCTTGTTAGTAAATCTACTATTGTATGTGTTTCTGGCTTAAGCCTACTGTAATCCTGAGCCCGGCCCAAGAACAAAACATACAGCCCAACTAAAGCCTTAATAGGCCAGCCATATGCAAGTATAAAAACCCCTCTCCAAGCGTGGAGAGGGTGTTAGTTCTCATTTGTATTTCACACATTTGCTTGAATTAACCATTCCTCTTTTTGCTCTCTACTTTCTCTCTCTAAACTTCTCTCTACTTTTCTTATCATTCTCTTATCTATTTTCTTGGTTTTGATTATGGAAGTGAAGTGATTTCGGGTTCCTACAGGGCGTACACCATTTATGACTTTTTCGATGGTCATCGAATGCAATCAGGGGGAAGAAAGGTGTACTTGTGTTATTCTCTTTCATACTCTTTCGACTATCTTCTCTTTTGGTTGAATATTTCGATAGATTGCAATAATCACAGGGAAGAAATGTGTGCATTCGGGACTTAGTTGACTTTGATGTACACAACATCTGGGACTTAAGTAACTTTTATGTTATAGTTTCGACCTCTACAGGTTGTGTGTGAAGTATGTGCATACGTGAGAATTTCTTGTTGATTTCTTACATGCCCCTTGAACGGATTTGCTGCTTAACCGCAATGAAGAAGTCAGATTTGCTGCTGAGTGTAGTTTACTTTATCTTCTACAAATTATGTTGTGTGCTTAAACTGCTATAGTTATAGGATATGTTAACTACATTAAAGCTTCATATTTACTTTAAATGGTTATCTATTTAGGGGGAAGCTAATTCAGAAACTTCAACAAAAAAGAAGTGGATGAACTGCTTGAAGACATACAGTATGAACTGGGGGGAAGTCAACTCAATTTATACACATTACATTGTATTTCCTACAAGTGAAGGAAAGATCCAAGTTGATGTACGTGTTGAAGACAAAGCAAACTATAGATATCTTATGCTTTGGAAGGATGTTGAACTGCTTTTACTTTTATTTTTACTTGTAGGATACATTGTAAGTAATTCCATATGCCGCCACATTTAGGGGAAGATTGTTAGAAATGAAAAATGTGGTGACATTATGGAAATTACAATAGTTTATATTTAAGTTAAAACACAAGGACATATTTAAGTTAAAACACAAGGACTAGAAGTGTCATTAGATGAAACTTCCCTTGTGTGATGACTATAAATAACACCCTCTGATGTGCGGTCGTCGTAGGACTTCAATACGAAGTTTTACAACTCCCTAGGCAATGCACTTAATCGTTGCAGTGTAGTATAGGCAAGACTTGGGGGTTCTTATCGTTCTATAGGGGAATAGGTTAGGAAGGCTCGAACAGGATCTAACAGAGGTCTACGGGGTTGCGAGAAGATTCTTTTTGTATTTTTATTTTGTAGAAAGCAGGTAAAATCATATGGTTTGAAAGGTTAGTTTGTTTTTACTAATTAAAGTAATAATAATAAAATAAATCTAAACTACCTTGGTGATAACTTATATGATAAACGAACGTATTTACTTAATCATGCGTTACTCCTCAGATTGCTTCTCCTAATCATGTTGCTTTTTCACACTTGTGATGATATGTGCAAGTATTTCCTAAGTCATGAACGAATTACACGAACCCATCGTCTATTTAATATTCCGTTAAGGCAATGCATAAGTAAGGTAGAATAAATACTATTACAAGGCCCTTAAGAGTATATTAAATGCAATTGAAATATCTTAAAGGGATTAACCATATTAGGGGTAAGGTAGTATGAAGACTGTTACCGATGGTATCCTTTCTACACACTCGTGTTTCCCTAGACTTCTATGCCAATTTAATGTCTTATGGCTAGTTTTGTAAATCCCAACACTCACATACATCACAAGAAGTAACATTAAAAGGATCTACAATCTAAGTTTCATGCAATCATAAGTAAATACTAAAGCATCTAGCCTAGCATGTTATAAGAAGGTAAAGAACACAAATAAATCAAATAATACATAGACATATTGAAAGATTAAAGGGATAAATGAACTTTACTTGATTAAAACCATGGATTAAAGACTGTTACAATAGGGTTTTAAAGCCCTAAAGACAGCCTAAAAGCTTCCAAACTCGAATATAAAAGTCAAGGTTCGTCTCCCAAAAGTTACACACTTAAAACCCTAAAATCGGTTTTATATATATTGAAAAATCATCATGACGGCGTCTGTTGTAATCGTGACACCATCGCCATGTAGAGCCACTTTAAGTCGGCTACATCCTATTGTAACACACCCAAAATGGGTCGCAGCGGAATATGGGTTTAGGAGCGTTACTTCATATATCAGTAGCACAAGATATATAAGAACGACCTTTAAAAGTGTCATTTAAAACCGATACATTGGATTTAGCAAAGTGTTTGATACAAAAGCCCAAAGCTTTACTTATTCGTTGTTAAATTATACAAAGATTCTAGTTCATAACAAATGTTTCTCCAAAATGTGATGTAACCAAATCTTTAATGCAAATGACTTCCAAAATAACGACTACCAATGTATCCCTTGTACCTCGTGCCTTATTGACCTCCTGAGAAAAAACATGCTTTAAAACGTCAACAATAATGTTGGTGAATTCATAGGTTTGTGAATTATATAAGTGTAGGACCGCAAGATTCCCTCGTGATAATACACTAAATGTAAACGTCACAAAAATGTAATTACGTTTCCCTAAGCTCATGACACTGAAGCTCGACATAAATGTATTGCAATATAAATTGCCTACATTTCTCATGATGATGTTCTAACCCAGATCATCCCAAATCCGATATGGTATACGTTCGTTGGCTCGGTAGTTTCGACACCAGTGATAGCTAATCACCCGAACGGGGGTGTCACCCCCAAATAGATCTATTTATAACATTTGCGCTCACCCTCCAAGTGATTTACAATTCATGATAGTGGGCACATTGGGTTAACGCTACTTAGGCAAACACGTAATCAGTTTAAATATGAAATGTTCACTTACGTCCAACTATAAAACAAAGCATGTTCTCACCCCAAAACTTATAAATCATTATAAAATGTAAAATGTGGGGCTATAAACTCACCTTGAGTAAATGAATATCAAGTATATCACAGAAAATACGTCAGATATACGCCGAATGCAACCTAATTAATTATAGGCCGTATAAGTACTAAGCACTTTGAAAAACTACTACCATATAAAATTCTATATAGCTACATCACCATCTAACCGTTTTAGTGAAATCATATTTATAAAGTGAAAACGTTTATAAATATCTCTTTAGTAAAAACGACGTAATTCTCCCGTTTTAAGTCCGTTTGGTATGTTTCTTACGTCTACGCTTTCGTATAAAGACGAGTTATCAAAATATTATATTTTTATATTTTTAGTCCCCTGGTGAACAGTGTTTTTTACGGTTCATGATAGTTTATAAATTTATTTTTATAAATTTAGTTATCGTAAAACCCGTAAATGAAGTATTTTATTCGTTTTAACTCCGTTTTTAGTGCTTCTTTCGAGTACGTCTTCGTAATTAAAAGTTTTATCAAATTAATGATGTTTTCAAAATGTTCATGTCTGAGATGAACAGTAACTTTTATAAAAATAGTTTTATAAAAGTATTTATTGTCGTAAACTCGCGTAATTCATAACTCCTTCGTTATTAATCAAAAAATTATGATTCTTATTCTTTTGAAATCCTAAAATTATGAACTAACTGATAAAATATGTTTACATTTTTATTAGATGTGAATAGTAATTGGTTTTTATAAAATTTCTTTTATAAACGCGTTTAATTAACGTATAACTTAAAATTAGCGTATCTCCTTCGTTATAAATTTTTTCGAAGAGAGCTCATTTAAACATTTTGCATAAAGGTAAATTATGAAAGGACAATTTAAGTAAGAGTAAACTTTAACTTTTATAAATAGAAAACTGATTACAACTTGAAAAGGAGATTACAAAGACAGAATTAAAATTACATTTAATTGAAAATAAGCTAAAAAAAACTATATTAAGCTAGTGCTAAAAGCTGGAAAAAGAAAATTAAGCTAGATATCCATGTGAGTGAGGAAGGTCTTGTATTTATAGGCTTGAGAGAAGGATCTAGATCTCTACACACGCTCTTCCTTGATATCTAAATCTAGGCCCTTCAATTCTTGCAATCATTGGATCCTTATTCTCATCCGTAGGATCAAAGTGTGAGCACACGGATTGCCAGCGTGGCATTCCGTGTGTCAGAGGCTTTGTACTTCTTTATCAAAGGATTTAGTGTAAATTTTCATTCCTTGTGTGTTTCTTTAGGATCCCGCGTGTCATTCCCTTTGTAAGCTTGACCAATCAGAGGCTTTGGTGACGTTTCCTTTTGCTGACATGATGCTTAGTACTCGAATCTTTGTTCTACGTCATCAATTAGGATTTACCCTTTGTTTTTGAAGCAGGGTAAATCGGAAGAGACGATGAATAGTAACAAACGGATTCCCGTGCCTTTTTCTTTTTATAACGAGTTTGACCCAGGGGTGTGTTTGATGACTTGGGCCCGGGTATAAAGAATTGGGCCACAGGTTGGTATTTTGGGCTTGGTTATAAATGTTTTAAGGGTTTATAGTTAAAAGAGATAACGACCGCTATCTCTTTAATAAAAAGGAGATAACGGTGTTAGGGTTTAGGGACTTATGGAAAAATTGTTTTAACAATAAGGGCATTTTGGGTATTTTGAGGATTTTGTCTTTTATGAGTTGACCGATGGTTGACCAAGGGTTGACTTTTGATGACCTTTTGCTAGAAACTTCCAGCTCTTGTGCACTCTATCCGTTCTCGTGTCCGTGTTTTTCCGGTTTTGACCGTTTTCTTGTGATTTTTGCACTATCCGTACCTACACATTCACAAACAATAAAATACACAAATACAAGCTTATTTTTGTACATTTTGATCATTTAAGGGCCATTTTGGATATAATAAGGATATGTGATTTCTCACATATCAACTATTTAAAGACCTCTTGGAAAGTCTAAGACACAAAGAGTGAAATAAGGAAGTCTCATGGTCAATTTCACTATTAGAGTTAGTAAGAAAAAAAAAGCTCTTCGTTCCTAAAACTAGAGAACATCCCATGAAATCAAGGAAGGATGTTTTGTAAGATATTTATTTGTATCTCTCCACCTATATCCGGTTATATATGTATATATGTGATGTTATTTTGTAAATTTTGAGTATTGGGTATAATTGTGGGTATTTGTTGAAGCGTAGAAAAGTTTTGGTGGTTCCGGGTATGCCTAAACGTATTTTATCGCGAAACATAAACACTTTACGCAACCAATAAAAATAAAATGAACAAAGTTAATAATCATCCTCAAAATAATTACTTAACACTTGCTTGATGTAAACATTTAATTGTTTGATGCCCGTTTACATTGAACGATAATTTTTAGCTTACGCAATTTAAGTTAACGATTTCAATTTAAAAGCAAACGCATACAATACTAAAAGTAAATAGTGGATTTATTGACATCGTACAATGACCCTAAAACACAAGGTGTTATAGTCTTCCCCCATTAAGTAAGCCTTGTCCTCAAGGCTTAAGACGCGGCACTTGACGACGGTGCAGTCTTTGCGAAGAGATATGGATATTTCTTTCTGAATTGGTCTTCATGTTCCCATGTGAACTCAGGACCTCGCCTAGAGTTCCATCAAACCTTGACAATTGGGACACGGCTTTGCCTTAACTGTTTGACTTCACGATCCATGATTTCAACCGGTTCCTCGACAAAATTGAAGCTTGTCATCAAAATGAAGTCCATCCAACGGAACAGCTAATGGTTTTTTGGCATATCACTTTTTCAGGTTGGATACATGAAACGTATTGTGAACCCTGATCAGCTCTTCCGGAAGCTCAAGCTTGTATGCAACGAATCCAACCTTTTCCAACACCTTGAACAGTTCAGTGTACCTAGGCTTCAACTTCCCCCGTTTGCCAAAACGTACGACCCCTTTCCAAGGCGAAACTTTAAGCATAACTTTATCCTCAACTTAGAAGTCCATTGGTTTACGCTTTAGATCAGCGTAACTCTTTTGCCTATCACGGGCGACTTGCATCCTTTGCTTGATCTGGATGATCTTCTCTGTTGTTTCTTGAACTATTTCCGGACCAGTGAGTTGCACTTGTCCAACCTCGGCCCAGCACACAGGTGAACGACACTTTCGACCGTAAAGTGCTTCAAATGGTGCAGCCTTGATGCTAGCGTGATAGCTGTTGTTATATGAGAACTCGACCAAAGGCAAATGGTTAACCCAACCTTTTTCGAAGTCGATAGCACAAGCACGCAGCATATCCTCGAGAGTTTGAATAGTTCTCTCTCTTTGCCCATCAGTTTGTGGATGGTGCGCAGTACTCATATCCAAGTTAGTACCTAAAGCCTTCTGAAGTGACCTCTAGAAGTTTGATGCAAACCTCGGGTCACGATCACAAATGATTGAGACAGAGATTCCATGCCTCATGACCATCCAAAAACATCATTTTCCCTTACCCCACACCCCACATGGCTTATTGCCACTTTGGCAATCCCCAAGCCTCCAATTCGACAAGGAAAGAAGACAAAATGGATGGTCAAGATCGTAGGGATTGGGCTCCAAGCAAAATTGATGGCTATGATTGATTTGATCTTATACTCACACAACAAACATACCTTTGAACCCTCTTAGCAAAGAAACATAAGAATGAATACAAGAGACTTACTCATTTTATATAAATAGGGTTCAATGTAAGCCCTTGGAGGCATATATAGTAGTAGGAAATAGATTTAATTTTAGCTTATCTTAGTTTTAAATATACTTTGCTTTGTAATGTTTTAAAGTTTTAATGAAATTTAAAGTTTGTTGCTAAAATATGTTTTCAAGTCTTTAAGCTCTTTTATGTTTTAAAAGCTCTTATAAGCTCTCATTTAAGCATAATATTAACATGTTTTCATTTAAATATTAAACACTTAAGAAAAATTAAAAAAAATCAAAATTCCCCTCAAATTACCTCAGCTTATTTTTTGGATGATAAGCCAGAAATAGATGGGCTTATGGACTCTTACTAGCTTGTTTTATACAAGCTAGAGCTTGTAGATTGCTTTATTTGCCCTGTTTTGAGTAAGGGCCCTTGTAAGTCTCATTTCTCATTTTAGCTTATTAACTATTCAACTGCTTATTAGTGCTTATTGCCTGCTTATTTATGCTTATTTATGTTTGTTTAATGCTTATTGTCTTTGTTTATGGCTTAAATGTCCTTTGTTTGAGTTTTGCTTGAAACTGCCTTTATAGCTTGTAATCTG
>BQNB010027771.1:0-57304 GCA_026074375.1 Tanacetum coccineum
TCTTCGTGTATTCTTCCGTTTTCTTCAACGACATGTCTAATGAACCTACAATAGCAAATATACTCAATTAAGTATCAAAAGTTCTTGTAATTAGCCAATATATATATATATATATATATATATATATACGTACTAGTTGCATGGCCCGCCCGATGGGCGGGCTTGTTTTGTGAATATCGTTTACAAAAAATTAAATTAATATAAGTCAATTATAAACATACGAAATTCTAATAACGAACAAAAATAAATTCTATACAACTAATAATGAACAAAAAGTAATGAATGGTAATACGATAAGAGAAAATAAAAGTTAATAGATTATCTGCCATTACAAAGTATATGCTTTTTAGTTCAAATTTAAAATAAAGATTCTTTATACATTGGTTGTTGAATTTGTATATTTACCATGTCTATCACAATATAGAATCTTTAAACCCTTGTGCTCTTGACACTTCAAAGAACGACATATAGATGCCCATGAGAGAAAACCGGCATTTGAAGAAACAACCCAACCTTAGACAATGTTTGACCTTGACTTTTATTAATGGTCATACCAAAGGAAACTTGTTCAGGAACTGTCGTCGGTTTAGTTTAAACATATCTTATTTTCTGACGTGCTAATGACCATACCCGGTATTGCGCAATTAGTACCCACACTCCCACCTGATATTATCGTAGCTTCAATTATATTTGTTCCCATTCTTAGTACTTGTAGTCTAATTTCGTTACATAATCCAACCTTTTGGTCAATGTTTCTCATGCACTTAACCGGAGTACCTATTTTGAGTTGCACAAAAAATAGCTATACCATGCTTCAGATATATCAGATGTTGATCACAATAAAAAGGGCATGTGATTTGATGTTAAATAACTTTTTGAACCGTGCATACATACGAATCTTCTACATGATGCTCTATATATCAAATTAGGTCACAAGTTTTTAAAAACTATAGTTAATATTAAACCTACTAATCATATCAGTGATACTAATGTCATTGTGATGCTCATTTTGTTTAGGCCTCTAGAGCACCTTTTGAGCCTTTACAATAGATGAAAGCTTATCGTCTAGAATCTGGCTTGATGAAAGTGCCAGCCGTTTTGAGCCTTTTCTGTAATGTCGATATATTCCACACTAATGGCCAATGATGGTGTATCACTTTCCTCATTCAATTTCTCTTCATCATCATCATTGGATGATTAATGTAAGGATGCCTTTTGCCCGTCTATGGTCCTTGAAGCTCGCACTCCTGCCTATTTCAGAATCTGCAACATTATTAAAACTTATTAAAACCTGTATGTATATATAGAGAGATATGGGAACACTATATTAAAACTCACATTAGTGTTTTACCTGAAAATTATCAAATTGACAATGACGAAGGTTATTATTCCTTTATCTTGTCCTTAGGTCCGTCTCCAACCCAACTAATACGATAGATCATGGAAGCTTGCTGTAAAAACTAATATTGCGATTTAGCTTAAGACAAAACATATATGTAAAAGCTTATATTTGAATACTGATATAGGTTGTGGATTACCTAGGAGTATGCTCATTTGCAACTACTATCGATATTTCCTCGTACTTTGTTCAACCTAACTAATATGTTCATCACCACCATCATTCATTTAAGCTTATTTATTCATTTGAGCTAACGTCATTACTTCCTCAGTAGTTTGGCTAATTAATAAAATGAAAGATGCAAACTCATCATTCTCGGCAGCTTCAAACCAAATGGGCCTAATGAGTCCCCAAATAACAATTTATAAACCTTTCTCATTGCTTAAAGCTGTAAACCACTAAAACAAAAAATCAACTTTCTGATTCAAAATTTCAATAACCCCAAAAATAACCTTACCTTTTTATCAACTTTCTACAAAAAATCAAATCAAATGAACCAAAAAAAAACCATTTCAAATTTCCTAAATTCACAAATCTCTTTTAGAGTATAACTAAAAGCCCTACATCAATTTTAAATAAATCAAGAAATTAGATATTAAAAGTCATACATTTAGGCCATTGAAAGGGTTTTAATTCTTCCATAAACAAATTATTCGACCTAAAAGAATGAGTTAAAAGGATTCAATATCAGCAGAGTAAATAGCATCCTCAACTGAAAACATAATTAGAAATAAAATTACATAACTAGACATAAAAATTCTACCTTCATAACCATTAGCTACCATAGGTGCGATGTATGTAAGTGCAGCAGTCACCAGGGACGGAGCTATGTTATACACATGGTTGGCCAAGGCCCACCCAAGAATGATTTTAGTTATTATTTCATGCATAGAAACTGTAAAACGTATATACTCTAACAGTCTAACTTGTATCTCTTTATGTGTTTCACTTTTTTGGCCCATCCAAAGATTAAAAAACAAATCTCATCTAAACTGTTGTTGGCACATTCAACTTGACATTAGCAATGTAGTACCTAAGTATTGATAATTATTCATCTAAACTATTCTTAATTATGGATATGTTATTTGGTTTTAAATGTAAATTGGCATAACATTATTTTAACTATTTTTTACTTGTTTTATATTGAAAGTTCTGGTCGGTTAAGGTGTAAAACTTGAACTACTTTAGTTTATATTGTTAGCAAAGATTCTTAATATTATGAATATATGATCAATAAGTTATACTGACTAAGAAGTCTAATTTTATAAAAATTAATGGTTAATTCTACTATGAGATAATGATACTTGTTAGTAACGAGGTTTCACGATTAATGTATGTATTTTCTTAAATTTTGATTTTGTATTGGCCCACCCGAACGAAAAATCCTGGCTTCGTCACTGGCCACCTGCATATTAATAAGTGATGGAAGTGGGGCACCTTTGGGCATTCCTAGAGCTTCTTTGAGTTCATGTGATAAGCTACCAGGCTTCATCTCTCTAAGTTTTACCTGTGTAACCAAAAGCAGATTCAGTTATAAATTGTCGTTGACATCTTCCTTTTCATGACTTGCGCATAACAAGTTAAGGTACAATAGTTGCTTGGATTTGTCAAATCTGAAATGACTCATAAGTAAAAAAAGTATATATAATGTTACCACTAATGTTATGTAGTTGCAAGATGTAAGGGTGTGTTACCTCAAATTATTTTCCTTCGTGATAAAGGTTACCATGTGAAGTCAATTTTGGTTTAGTTTGGTATTTAAAGAACGCATCATGAAGAACCTGCACAAAGAATAAATGATCGATGTCAATAACCCATAATGTAAAACTAAGAAAGAAGTGCCAGGAAGCATATATACACATATATTCCACAGATATATTGAGTTGTTCGGTGCCTGCGCTTCGCGGCGGGGCTTTGTTTGGCTTTTTTTGATATGTTGCTTTTCGGAAGTGTGTAATATTTAATACCAATAGGATATAAATAATATCGTAGTCGAGTACATAGCTTCTTTAGCAATAAAATAAGATGCATACAAAACTTTTGGATCATTTTCTATTTCTACAAAGAATCTGTAAGACGTCTTGGAATAAAAATACTCTCCTTGGCAGATGTAGCAGTTTCTGCAGACAAAGCAGGAAAAGCAACATATTTGTTATCTTTTTTTGCCATGCATATTTTAGCAATGTAGTTGGATGACGTTGTGCTTCTTTATAGAAGGCTAGTTGGCGTATTCTTCCACCAGCGTCCACTGAAAAAGAAAACTATAATAATATGACATTGATGAAGGTTTAACTTGTCATTAAAGGATTATGCAGTGTCTTAATTATCTGCGCTGCTTTAGCATCTGAATCTTGTTTCTCGATAATGAAAGACTTTGGTTTGAGCATACACGCAAACATTAAATCTGACTTGAAAAAAAAAACATGGCTTTGTGCATAAAAGCCGTCACAGTCTTACCAGCCTCTTCTTTCACTTCACTGAGTTTTATGAGTAAAACTAACTTCCGGCCCGATTTCTTTTTAGTTATAAATCATATATCGTTTCATATTAGACCCATTTATAAGTAAGTAGACACAGACACCTCTATCTAACAGCATTTAATTAGGTTGTAGTAGAGATGCATGTTTACCTTTACACCTGATATCTTGTAGAGATTTTCTTGTCACATTATGCATCGAACGTGTAATCAATTAGTTTCGCATCTGATATGAAAATTTATAACATTATCTGTCATTCATGGCTAACTCCAAAACATAACAAAATACCGGAATATTTCAATTCTTAATATCTCAATTCTGTGTTTATTTTAAATCTCGGTTTGATTTGCTGATCAAAACAGTATGTAGTGATGCAATAAGCCTGTGTTCTTGCATATATTTTGCGAACTTAATGTCACATAATGAGATTTTCATATATCCAATACAATTTGTAGTGATCAACAGGATCTGTAGTTACAAAAATATACCTTTTGATGTAAAGAGATTAACTCAAAACATGTTGATCGTTCGGGAGTACCATCATTGTTATCATATGAACTCTTTCCATTCCGAGCAGTGGAAGCACTACGATTCCCACCAACGCTGGTTTGAAAATGAGGATGAACCAGTGACCGAGAAAGCTCTGGTCAGACCCCATATTATTCTTCACCTGCCGCCCTGCGCATGCCCCTTGACCGCCAGGTTGATGAGATGAGCCACCTCCTGGAGCTCTTCGACTTGTGCTATTTACAGTAATTTTAATGAACACTAATAAAAAGCATGTTGTGTAGGTTCCGAAGAGGATGGAGATTGATAAAGTTATAAGTGATCGGACCTGATAATCAATATCCATTGTTCCCATCTTTGGCTGCATTTGCTCACGTTGTTTCTGTTTAAGCTTCTTATTATCTTCATTTTCAATGTAAGCCTGCAAAAAGCAGCAAGAAAAAGCTTAGTCTGTCTCCCAAGAATGTCATAGAAAAAAGTTTAATCTCTCTCCCAAGAATGTCACAGTAAAAAGTTTTATAGTTATTGCTGATATTATTAGCATCATTAACATCACCAATATTACTATTCATGCATATGCCATTAATCATCATTTTAACTTGCTATAGCTACAGAATTTAAAGACACCTTGGTCTTCCTTAAATCACCTTCCCTATAACAATGTCAAAACAAAGAAGAAATTTGTAGATTCTAAAACCACCCTTATTCAATTCGCTAGCTTAGAAAATAGTAGGCATAACTTGTACTTCCCAAACTTACAGCTTTTCTACAACATTACAAATAAGAAAAAAAGGAATGAACAACATGCCCAATTATTTAAGCCTTGCTCTTACATTTTCCCAACATTAATTTAGGATGTCTTTTGTATCTATCTGCAAGTGCAGCATACAACATAACTTGTGTGTGTTATGCCTCGTTCAAATATGAGATGCACGATCAATATACTCGGTTGCCAGTTCCAAGAGGGTTACTGCTTTTTGCTTTATATCAGGTGTTAACTGAACAGAATTCCATTCTATTCCAGATAATTCTTTCTGACATTCAAATTGTTGCACGATGGTATCAGGTAGCTTTTTGTACATGATTAAGTAAATGCAACAAATCCACAAGATATGTTTCTCAGGATTTGTGAGGGATTGAAAAAGATCAGGAAGAAACGGAGGGTTTAGATCAGTCGATATGTCTATAGAGGATAAGAAGTTGTATACTTTTTCAATAGAATTTTTGATTTCACCAGAAGAGCATAAACAATTAACCAGTTGTAGAAAGAGAACCAAGATGTATTTACTATCAAGCTCGGGATTCGAGTTAAGAGTAGACGCATGACTACAGAGAACAGTCATTGCATTCTTATATGCAAGCAGACGGTCATCAAGTTTATCACGACTATTGATGAACATCAGCCACAGTTAATAAGATGATTCGTTATGTTCAATCTGTATACAAAATTTAACATCTATTGTAATAACAAAATAAGTAGAATAGATGAATGAGCTGATATCATAAAATGATGCAATGCAACTTATATTTTTAAATAGCATTTTTCTTAAATAGACAGAGAACATCTTTTAGATAATTAGAGAATACCCTGACAGAAAGAGCTTAGGTAATCTGTAAATAATCTTGAAATAGTATAAAGCTTAAATAGAAACCATACACATGTATGTTTGTTTGTTCACACAGATAAGTCAGAAAGTTATAATGAAAACAGTTCATACACGGCATATCAGTGTCGACTAATACGCTAGGAATAATACATATGTGAAACCAATAACCATCTTCAGGACCAATTTTGTCATCATCGTTTATAGGGTTCCTTGTCAATTTTAGGTTATTGCCATAGTTTTAGAATTTTAGGATATATAATTTTTTTTTTATCATATTCAAGTCTCAACAGGGATATGGCCGCGTGAGTGTTCTCCATTCAGAAAAGATAAAATACTGTACATATTTATATATGACTTTTGGGAGACATTATTCACTTTACGCATAATCTAGCCCATTTAACAAGTTTTCTTTATAGCTAATTTGTTTTTTTATCTACAAAGTGCCCCCCCCCCCCCCTTTGTATTTTGTTTTTTATTTATTATTTTTATACCCCCCCCCCCCCCCCCCCACCCCCCCCCCCCCTCCCACCCACCCCCCCCACCCCCACACCAATTATTTTTTCTATGGGGTTGAAACTACCACCTCCATTAATATCTATTCCATAGATGACCAAAGTAGTACGGAGTCCAGTTAATATATAAGATAACAAAGTATGAGGTTTCGGTCCTTAGTGATGTAATAATACTAAGAGAGAGAGAGACAACCAGTTACGTACCACATAACGATACATGTCATCTTTTCTAATTGACTTTTCATTGCTATAGTAAATGTAAAAATAGACAATCCAGAGAAGTATAGATTTTAGATGTTCCTTAAGGGCTCGTGCAAGAACTATAAGAGCCTACATATTGTTTTATAAGTCAAGCATGGAATATACTTATACATGTAAGAATCATAAGTATCACATGTACCTTTGTACATCCCTTCCGCTTGTTGACCTCCCTACTGAGATTAAGAAGAGCCATTTCAAGGGACTGATAAGCATCATCCATCTGTTGAATTGGCAGACCCTATATTAACATAGTATATACAAAGATGTTAGAAGACCAAATGTTGAATGTTAGAAGACCATTGATTGCTATAGTAAATGTACAAATAGACAATCTAGAGAAGTACAAATTTCAGATGTTCCTCAAGGGGTCGTGCAAGAACTATAAGAGCCTGCATATTGTTTTATAAGTCAAGCATGGAATATACTTATACATGTAAGAATCACAAGTATCACATTTACCTCTGTACGTCCCTTGTACTTGTTGACCTCCCTACTAAGATTAAGAAGAGCCATTTCAATAACAGAACTAATAGATGAATGATATATTAAATAAGAATCTATATGGGAGGAAAATTGCTTACAGCTGTGCTAGGTATCTCATGAATAAACCACGAAGGCATTACAAAGCCATCTGAAACAGTAAACAATAGTTAAGAAGAAAACCTAACAATAACAGAACTATAGGAATCATAATAATATGACATGCACTGTTGTCAAATTAGGTATGCGTCTTTTAACAAAACTCACATAAAACCTCCAGAGCATTTTTTAATTGATATGAGTAAATTAGGTTAAAAGATTCAAAGTTGTAATTATCTTAAAAAAAGATACGGAATTTGTTTTTTGATACAAATCTTTTCAAAATATTTTCTAAATTTATCTCAAAACAGATTTTTTAAGCATAACATATTATTTTTTAATTCTCTATCACAATTTTTGGTTTACTCCATTGGTTGAGATGTTTGTTTGTGAGTTAGCAGACCCAGGTTCAAATCTTGCAAGGGATATAATTTTTTAAAAAATTCATAAATTTCAAAGACTGAAATTTATAAAACAAATTTATTATGAAAAAAAATGATGACATGGCATTATGGGACGCCATGTGAAATTATATGTGGCATTTCAAAATTTTCTAAATTTGTAAAATAATTTATGCATAAACTACAAATTTCTTAAATAATTATTGATGACATGGATTGAAGGATGACTAGGCATTATGACATGGCAGTGGGATGCCAAGTAGAATAATATGTGTCATTCCTCCTCTTATATATAATGTAAAGATATAAAAGCATAGATAACGCATATAGAATAGAAATATGTATAAAATGAGCTTTATCAAATCATCCACACTTAAACTTTGCTTGCCCTCAAGCAAATCTAAGAAAAGAAATTTAGAGACAAAATTCCTACATGACAAGACAAGGAGATTTTTATATATTTTTAAATTTTTATAGTGTTTATTTTTAAAATATTTTATAAATTTTTTTTATTGAGTGTGAAAATATCAAAAATATATTTTGTTTTTATAATAAATAAGTGCAAAAGGCGCAAACACCCCCACACTTAAGGGTTTGGTTATCCTCAAACAAAATAAATAAAGAAATAAGGGTTTACACAAAAGGGTTTAAAAATATGTTTGGATTTTTAATATGTTAAAACAGAGATGTTTGACAATACCCAGTGATTCTCAAGCTGTATTAACATGACTAACCAACTCACGATTAAGGAAAAGTATAATTCAATCAAACACTCATATATGATGTAATAGAGGGTAAAAAGAAATCACACTCAATTGCTCAAACATGATTCATTAAATTACTATAGGCTTGTACAAGAAACAAAACTGCACCGACGTGGCGTAAGCACCATGTATAAATATCAAAAGAGGACTTTTATTCGGGTTGTAACGTTAAGGCTAAGGGTTAATAAGGGTGTGGATAAGGTATGTTAAATATATACTTGAATTGATTAGGTATGGGTAATTTATTGGAATTTGTTTTATAATTACAATATATGTCGACAAGTCCAAGAAACCTATGTTTCTAGTTACGACATACCATAAACCCGAGAGCTTATCGAACCACAAAACCTTGAACTTGTACAAATGATAAAACAATATGCCTCACAAGCAACCAACACATCACTTTTATTCATACTTTACTTGTTTTTTGATTTTTTTTATCACTTTTTTATACCTTTTTTCATTAATTTTTTTTTGATTTTTATTCACATAACAAACAATTCCCCCACACTTAGTATAAGTGTACACCACAAAAAATACGAACCACGAAGCGTGCAATCTTCATCTTTGATTGAAATGGCACAACACTCACAACAAAGCGCAAGCAAATCATAAGCAAAAATCAACTAATCATACCGAGCAACTAGCAACCAACCATTGGAACTTTTGACAAGGGGTAGGGCTAGGCGAAAGGTTATATATTCTTTTGTATTTTTTTAAGTGGATGAGAAAAATGAATAGAATGGCTCAACGGATTAAACTATGGGTATCTAGCACTAAAGATGAGTGATAAAGACGGGTTGTATTTGGGTGGTTAGCTAATCAGTGTAATTAGCTAAAAGAATTAATAATGGATGGGCTAATTTGGTTAAATCCTAAGTTGTCTCTTTATCACATAAAAATACATATATCACTTGAACGTGATCTCACTGCGGTCTCGTAATGATTTAACAAGCACAAGTTCTAGAATCAATAAATCACCAGCACACTCATAAATTATTTAAACCGATACCAATGCTCTAGAAACGGCGACAAATTACAAATACACAGCCATAACGACCGATGAGACACTTGCAATTGCATTCAAACCTTAACTCGAGAAAGCTTAGGGCAAAAATTATCTTAGGTATCAAAGATGGATACCTGAATTCCTTAAGATCTAAACCTTACATTTTTTGGGTGATTGGTATAAATGCGCAAGTAATGTCATTGATCCTGAGTCGGATCTGCTTTATCAATCGGGACACATCTATGGTCTCAAAAACTTTATTTATTTCCTATGTTTTATTCTAATATATTAACCTAAGTGTCAAAAGAATTTAAGAATAAAATTTTAGATTACTGAGGGCAAAAAGTTCAAATTTTTATAAAAAATGAATCTCATTTTTCAAATTCATTTTCCTCCCACACTTAAGTTGAGCAATATGCATATTTAGGAAATAACTTAAAAGTAGGTCAAGCAGGAAAAATAAATATAAGAGAAACGAAACTTTCTCGGGCTCATAAGTGTTCGGTTGAATTCTGAAAGATACGGCGCGGAACCGAACGCCAACATAAGCATGTGAATTCAACCATATGTAATACTGATCCGAATATATATGTCCCCAAGTGTAATATTACCACCAATTCAAGCTCTACCTGTTTTATTAATCTGCAAAATAAACAAAACTACGAAAACCGTAAAATACAAAAGCACACTTTCGTAGGCAACACGATTGCATTTAGCATATGCAACAAACCTTTAAGCCCCTCGGTTCCCCGAGTGGACGATATAGTTTCGTGAGGGTTTACAGCGAACACACCCACAAAGTTCAAAACAAATTTTTTAATTTTCTTTTTTCAAAATCTTAATTTATACACAATTTACTAAAACAAACACTCATAAAATCTTTTTGGATTTTTTTTTGTTTTTACGACAAACATATATTAAGCACATAGTTATTATTTAAGGTATGAAAACTTATACTTTACAAAATTATTATTATATATTTTTATTTGTATTTTATTATTTTTATTATTATTATTTAGCAAATAAGAAGTGCGTCGCACTTAAAAGAAAGTGCGGCATACATCGAGTTTAATTTTTTTTTTCAAATATTTAAACTAGGTTCGCGGCAAAAATGTTACAGAAGTGCGTCGCACAACAGTATATGTGCGGCAGTTTTATTATGATATTTTTTTTCATATTTAATTAGCTAACAATACATGCAACACATAACACAAACAAATATATTAAAAAGAAACAAGTTTTTTATGTTTTATAATTTTTGTACCTTTTTTAAGATGTCATAGTTTTTAACATTTTTACATAATTCAAATGCAACAAACACTCACCAACAAACAAATACAAACAAACAGGAATGAATGCTAATATACGTTTTAAAAAAATCTATATGAAATATACAGATGCAATAAAAGAGAAATAATCAAACAAAACTAATAAACATAAAGCATGATTTTATTATATGAACAAGAACATGCCAAAATCAAAATGAAGCAAGAATTAAAATCTTTTTATTATTTTTATTTTTACGAATGAAAAACAAAATATTAACAAACTTACTAGGCGTATACCCGAGACTAGCAATTTGGAGGTATTGTGTTACCACTGAACTTAATCAGTCATGAGATGAACAACATCAGGACAAGTACAACGGTTTTGGTGTGAAACCGACGTACTTTAGGTATAAACCTGCAAATTAGCAAACGAGAATAGGGGAAGTACGGTGCATACATAAAGATGTGCGCCGTACTTTCTGCAATAGCAGACAGATTTTTAAGAGTTTTAAGAGATTTAAACACATGTAAGATGCACAAGAACAAGCAAACAATCTACAAACAACTAAACAAATCCCCGGAAGCGGCGCCAAAAACTTGATGTGTGTTTTACAAGTCTTAAATTTATAATGCTAGAAATACCGATTTTTACTAAAAACACAACAATCGGGCAAGTATACCCTTTCGTGTATAGTATAGTTTAGGTAAGTCCAGGTCGTCTCAAGAGAATTAAAGCTTTCACAGTTTGTAATTAAGGTGCTAAGGCTAAAATGATTGTCACTTATCAAGTTAACCAAAACGTGCATATAATGAATATTGTAAAGAAAGCGATTAAAAGATGACATTAAAATATGTTTGTTTAGGCAATGATCACTAAGATAATGAGTATTTGAGATAGTGTTTATAAGTTTAGAAATAAAGATAACACAAGTTACAAATCCTTTCGGCCTTTAAATGTAACTAGTAATAATATTGATTAATAACAACAAATCCTTTCGGCCTTTATAAATTATTATAACCAATATAATAAGTGGAATGATTGAACACATATATAAATAACCCTTTCGGCCTATATTCTTATATAAAAATATGTTTACCAATTCAATAAATACATATCCAAACGCTCCATATCAAAGATCACATATGGCCCAAACAAACACAAGACCACTACTCTATAATCAAACAAGTAAAACACATATTAAACTCATGAAATTTAGTAACTTTCATATCAAAAGATAATAGAAGTGTACCAAAGTTATAAGATCAAAATAGGGCGATTACAAGTTTTTCTAACCGAAAACTATTATCAATAATCCAAGCTATTGATTCCTATTATCCCAAATCATTAAGGTGCTGTCACCACACTTGTTGGATCAAGAAATAACAATCCAATATCCTCCAACACGGCTTTGATTGAGTGGAAGTA
This sequence comes from Tanacetum coccineum, assembly GCA_026074375.1. Taxonomy (NCBI): domain Eukaryota; kingdom Viridiplantae; phylum Streptophyta; class Magnoliopsida; order Asterales; family Asteraceae; genus Tanacetum; species Tanacetum coccineum. The sequence continues at coordinate 12,211 of BQNB010027771.1, forward strand.
TGATCAAAGGATGTTGTAGTACCAAGGGTTGCTTAGATTAAAGGTTTGTCAAGCCTTAATTACCAAAAACCCCTATTCTAAGTAGTGTAATCAAATATGATTGATTTGTGTAAGAATATATGAAATGAGGGAGCCAAGGAGGCTATTTATAGGTTGTTTAGGGGTCAAAGTACGCCGTAATTTTCCATTTGTGCGCAGCACTTTGGCTATGTCGGTTAAGGGAAATTTACTGCTAGTAATTTAATGCTGGTGAAAAGTGCGCCACACTTTTTGGGAAGCGTGGAGTACTTGGGCATTTTCAGTATAACACCCCCATTTTTGACATATAGCAGCGGAAGCTAATCTGGGGTATTATTTCATAGTACAACAGTCATAATCATAGAAAACGACTCGAAAGAGATGTTTTTAAAAGATAAGTTATCATTCATTATTTCATCAGAGTTTTTACAAACAGAGGTCCCAAAATCTACATGAAAACATAAAGTTTGAATGATAACAGTTTAGCCATCTTCAAGTCTGTGCCACTCCGTGCCATAAGTTGCTTAATTACCTGAGATAAGCATGCTAAAAAGTCAACACAAAGGTTGAGTGAAATTCATAGGTTTAAGTAAAGTAGTTTGAATACAAGTTCAATAGTGGGTTACATTGTTATACACCCATAGTTTGTAATAATTGCATGCATGTACAATTATCATGGAAAACAATATTGTTGCCCTAAGCTCATGACACAGAAGCCTTAGGTTAATCAATAACCACAAATAATTGCCCCAACGGGTGTCTTTGCCAAACACCTATAAAGTTATTCAAATGTGTACTATTAGTTATCGACAGTATAGGTACACCAACAGGGAGTCCAGTCCCAAATAGATCTATTCACAGCATTCGCGCTTACCTTGACGAGTAATTAACGGTTCATGATAGTAGGGACTTAATGTCAAAAGTATGGACTTAGGCAATAATGTATCAGGATATAATACAGAAAAATATGTGCATTCATGGTTTATAGCATGTATCCCCCTCATGGGTTTATGAAACATTTAAAAGATTGAATGCGAGGCTATGAACTCGCCTTAATAGTTTAGGGAAATCTGATTGATGGCAAAAGTATATGAAATGAAAGTAACGGCTTCGTCACACAACCTGGGTAATATGTCAAGTCTTAGTTTGATTGGATATGTTTTATGTCATAATGAAATATCACATTGATTGGATTTATTATGGAAATATCGTATCACTGTTCGGGCCATCATAATTCAGAGGTCATGTTGTAAACGTTTGAGGAGCCAGGACACTTTAAATCGTAAATCTAGCAAACTCGTCAAAACGTATACCCAAATGAAACCCCTTACATGAAGCTCCCTAGTAATGTGATACATTATAGTTTTAAGTTTCTTCAAAAGCTAGAATAATTTATATATATTTTTATAATTAATATAAAAATATAATATTTTATAAGTTTGCAAAATTGGCAATATATACCCCTGGTTTATAAACTTTTACAAGTTTAGTCCTTTATATATAAAGTATATATAATTTAAACCTTTAACTTTGAAACTTGGCAAAATAGGACCTTATAGTGGATACTTTGAATTAATTTGGCATTTTCAGCCCCTTTAGTTATAAATTTCAAAAAGTTACGATATATACCTCTTGCATGGAATACTTTTGCAAAACAAGTCCAAAATGCCATGCAAGCTTATTTTAAGATTCCAAATGATATTTACAGGTTATAGCTTATTAGTATAAGCTAAAATAAGATGTTTTAACGTAACAAAAGTTTAGAAAAAGGATTCGTTAGCTAGAAAATCAAAACGGGTCATTTTTAGGGTTTTATTAAAAACACATGGGTTTGAGGATTCAAAGCTTCAAACAAGAGTTCATATATGATCTTAAGAGAATTATGAACATTATTGTACATAATATAAGCTTATGGAACAAGATCTTAGACTTACTTGAGCTAAATGGGTCAAAATGGGGTTTTCGGGTTCGTACGCCTAGTAACGACTTCAAGGCTTTGTATTTCTTTCTTCTTGGCTTCTATTCTGAGATTGGGGACTTCTCTTGATCTTCTATTGCTGCTATGGAAGGGTTATAATTCCATTTGAGGGTATGAGATGAGATGTGTGGGATGAAATGAAAAGGGTGTATGTTTCGGCTATTTATAGGGTGAAAACACCCTTGGTGCTTAAGTTTTGAGTTTGATTAGTGTCAAGGCTAGTTAAGGTGATTAAGAGGGGCTAGTAGGATGAGTCTTGAGAGCTAGAAGAGTAGCAATGAAAGGTGGAAGGTGTTTTGGGGGTCACGGCTACAAGGTGGTGACAAGAAGGTGTTCTAAAAGCCTTGATGCTTAAGGGTGGTTATAAAGGTGCTTGTAAGCTACTTGGGTGGCTGCTTGGTGAGTCATAGAGGTGCTTAGTTGCTAGCTTGGGTGTAAAAATGGGTCAAAATGGAAAGAAAATGGGGTCGGGTTAGTTTTTCTTTCAAGTTAGGGTTTATGGTTTTAAAATGTGGATTAGGGTTAGGATTAAGGGTAGATTAAGGTTTAGGATTAATGTAAGGATTGAGATTAGGGATTAGGATTAAGGTTTAGGGCTTAGTTTTAGGTTTAAGGTTTAGTTTTTAGTTGAAAGTGAAATTAAGGTTTAGGGTTTTGCTTTTAGGGTTTAGGGTTTTAGATTAGGGTTTAGGATTAATTAGGGTTTAGGTTTAAGGTTTAAAAGTCATGCATTAAGTGCTTGTACCTTGTGTTAAAGTGGTGTAAAGTTTAAACATGGTTTAGAAGCTTAAATGACCTAATTAGGTTTTTAGGCATTATTGACTTGTACATTAAGCTTAAATGAGTTATTCATTGACTTGGAGGGAAAATATGATTCACATATTATGCATTGTACACTTGTACATATGTTTGAAGGCTTACACATTCATATTATATGTATACTGTAGGATCCCATAACACTTTACTTCATATATTTAAACACGAATCAAAACTAGAAAGGAGAAAGATTGAGTTGTTCTAGAGAGAGAAAGAAGAGAGAGAAATAAGAGAGAAAGTGATAAGATATTTTTTGGTAATTGTGAACAACTAGCTTTTTCTTAATAAGAAAAAGCTTATATACCCCGTCACGCTAAAGGTACGCGCGGGATATTTAACTAGGACCCGGGCTCGGGTTTTGCTTGGGATTAAACCCGAAACATATACAATATTAGATTCACTATCGAGCCCGATTCCCGATAATATCCTATTACAACATTAACTAATTAAAGACCGAAGCTCCATCGTAGAGTGACCGAACTTCCTTGTTCGACTCAATAAATTGAGGCTAACAATCTCCCCCGAAGTGAGGTCTTGAACACGGGAACGAGCTTCCTTTATTGACTCAATAAAATTGAGGCTAACAATCTCCCCCGAAGTGAGTTCATTGATGACACTCCTTCATGAGATCAGTGAGATTGCTTTTGTCGTTTAAGCTCGAGTGTTCTTGGTCTTTGTCTTCGTTGTTTGTTGTAAGCTTGTTCCTTCATGCTTTGTGATCTTGACTTTGAGCCTTTGTCATTGTCTTTATCGTCTATGCCATCTTGCGATCTTATGACTTTGACCAACATGCTCATACTATTCATCATCTTGAAAGCTTCAAATCAGAGTTAGCGGAAGTCTTTGTCTTTAAATCTTGAGCTTTCTAGATAGTATGTCTTCGTAGATTGAGCATTTGAATGGGATTGAGGTTGCCGTTACCACCGTTTGACCTGCAGGTTTACGTTAGTGATAAACGAGAAAATTGATTTGAAAAATCAATCGACGTGTCACTCGTTAAAGAGTTTTTGTAACACATCGAGAGTGTCATGTTTTTATCAAAATTCATCAACCGTCAATTCATTTACTGGACCAAATCGATATCCAGTTGTCACAAGTTTGATTCATATAGAATCTCGCAAGTCACCTACCGAAAGCTTGGTTTGATGCTGGCTCAAGCCGGATTTCCATCTTCGATTGTAATACATTAGGTATCACTCGGATGTTCTGGCAATATCAACAATTATATTGCGTCTGACCCTCCCCCCCCCCCCCCTTGATAACAGCTTGTGAACCTGATGATGTTCAAAACAAGTTTGTTTGAAAATGAATGTGCCTAACGAGATTTTGTGATTGATCTCTTGGCTTCTAGACTCATTGAGTGCATTTTGGTTTTAGTACTCACGGAGGCTGGAGCATATTCCACCTATTTAATATCCACATTCAGTATGTGAGATGTCAATATATAACTGTGTTATCTCCGTGACAAATGAGACAATTTCTGTTGAAGAAACCGAAATTCTAGGGAAGGAGTGCATTGCATCAGTGGGGCCATGGATTCGTTTTCAATGTCAGCAATCAACTTGTGATTTCTGACACATATGTATTGACCCGGTGTCTGCCTTATAGTTGTTTGGCAGGTCTTCTTTCTTTTAGACCCTTTATCCATACATTACTTTTTAATTATCTTCAACGCCCTTCATGCTACCAGGACCCTCAATTACTTAAGACGACCTTGTTGGATTGTTCCAGTGTTAACACAATCTTAGTCGCATAATTCCCATATACCATTCATCTCCAAATCATACTAAGGACGCTATTTCTAACTTTGGATTATCCCTTGGGTAGATCCCTCTCAGTGCTGGTTGGATCATAGGATTGATTCCTAACCTAACACCTATGACTTCAGAAACGTCGTGAAATTAAGATGTTGTTTGTATGAAGATCCCACCCCCCTCCGGGGCACCCCCCCCCCCCCCGACCGAACCATAAAACCTTGTTTCTTCAGCTCATAGTCGTATAATCATATTTGTAATTACATTTTCTTCCCCTTCATTTTAAATACTAAAACATTACTTAGTTTTTGAAATACATTGTGATTAAAATATTCTTGAAAAATCTGTGGGAGAAAAATTGGTCAGCATGAAATGTTTTGGAACAGTTTGATAATGTTTGAATACATAAGAATGTTTTGATGATGTATCCCAAAACATTAAAACGTTGTTTTTTTTTTTTTACGAGAAAAACTCCCCCTCAAAAAAAGGACCAATTGTAAAATTGTTGGCTTTTTGAAAACATTTGAGGGTTGGAGTGTTAACACAAACAATTTTTGAAGAGATTATGAATTTCATCGAGAATTCTTGAAAGATTATGTTCAACTTTTGATAACCAGATGTTAGAGGACTTCTCTTCTAACGCTAAGGGTAAGCGCACTGAAGCGTACACTATCCTTGTTCTTGAGCTAAAAACATTGAATGTCTTGTAAGAATAGCTCAAGACCGAGAAACGTTAATTTTCTCGTTGTGAGGATAAGTTATAAACCTTCCATGATTTGAATCCGGTTATGTACGACATTTTGCACATAACCATTTAGAAAATTAGAAATGACATGTTTTGAAACTATTTGAAAACTCTCGCTCGAACTTCATTTACACACCCGTGTCAATGTTAATCGACATTTTCTAGCACTGTAAAAGTTATCGATTTCCATAGACATGTCGATAGAATTCTTTTTTTTGGTAAATTTTCTATTTCTCCAGATTTTGTATATGTATATATATACCTGTTGTCCTCAGCATTGCTATGTGAAGGTGGAATAGTAATCCCAACTCTTGTCGTGATGTACTTCTTGACTGCTATAGGAAAAAACTTTAGGAACCAGCTTGAAACTTGAACGGTTCATTGTTGTGGTCTTGAATTCCGAGTTCTGAACGGTTATGATCAGAAGTCATTTGATGAAGAACGAGGCCTGAACTGATGTGAACAGACATCATCGCCATGAAGACCGAGGCTTGATCTGCTGCGATCAAACGTCTTTTGAACATTGAGGAACGGGGCCTGAAGTGTTATTTTCAGCAGACACCATTTGACATTGACGACCGAGGCTTGAACTGCTGTGTTCAAACGTCATTTTGTGATCATCAGATCAAAATTCCTTGAAGCCCTGTTTTCTGAGATATCTTTCTTTTTCGCAACCAAACTCTGAGTCCTTCCTCTGTAGGATTGAACGATGTACATGTACTTAAGAGAGTACCTGCACTGACATTAAGAGCTTGTTCGCTTTCACATTGGTTAGGGATATCTGCATTTGAACCATTTGGGGGTTCACTTTCAACCTTTGTTGTGCTAGAGGCGAATGTCTTTCCTGTTGGAACCCATCTAAGACAAACAGTCTTGAGAATTCTACCCGTTGGTTGCCACCTAAGACAAGATCTAGGACTTGTTGTTTTCTCATATACAGTGGTAGTCTTTTTGATTGAAAACCTATGTCCTTTTGGGATCTGTCTTTTTGGTTTCGTTGCAACCCTTATTTGCTCTATGGGTTTGTTTCTGTTTGTTGTCTTATTGGATGGAACCTTAGCACGCGAGTTGACTTCTTTTAGGAATTTTATTACACAAGCGTCATGATTGGCATTAAAGACACATTTCTGACACGTCGAGCAAACAAAATGTTTGGAGTCAGAAAAATTTCTAGGATTTCTAAGTGATTCATAGTGTCTTTTTTCCTTACTTCCTCTAGGTAGTTATTATGAACAATGCGTTGAGCTATACCTAGATTAGCTTGGTGCAATCAATGTGATAGGTCTTTGGCAGGGCAGATTCTCTTCTCTTAGGCAAAATGATGTTTATAGTGACTGTTTTGACAATCATTTTGTTCACATCAACTTGGGAGGCAAACCCGTGGTTTTGAGAATTCTAGGTCTTTTCAGACTTAAACTAAGTGTTGTCTAACAACAGATTGGTTTTTTGAGTGGTTGTCCAACCGTTTTTCCCAAGATTAGATGCTTTGAAACTTAGTATTCACACTATCTCCAGTATTTTTCCTTAACTCATTGTTTAATGCTGCAATTTGCAAAACCCCTATTTTTTGAATCTGACTAGTACATCGGCAGTTTTCATTTAACTTTTTGTAGAAGTCTTCAAAAGATAAGAATTGGAAGATTCTCTCATATTTGGTCAAAGATAATGATAAAGATTGGTCAAAGATAATGTTTTGATCAAAGATAATTAATTTGGTCAAAGATAATTAATTATAAGTCAAAGTACTGTCTTAGTTATAGGAACTGTAAAGGTTAAACGGTTATGTTAGTATTTATCTTGTAATAGTTATTAGTGATAAGTATCATTTAGTATTCGTGTTAGTCAGGGACTGTACACCTACTAGTGGTTATCCTTATGTCTATAAAAGGATCCCTAGGAAGGCATTAGAGACACAGATAACAAAAACACACAAGTCATTAGTATTGTATTTAGGGATCTGCAACTTAGGCAGATTCAAAGGTTTATAATAGAAATCGTTTGAGAAACTATTGAGTGTTCTTCTTGATATTGTTAACTAGTTTCCGCATAGTTAACAATATTATATCAGTGTTTCATTGCTACTAACTTGGATTTATTCAAGGAGGTAACATCCTTTACAGGTTAAAGGGTTAGTATACTAAAGGAATAACGATCCTACAAGTGGTATCAGAGCCTGTGTAGAGACTCTGATCAAGAAGAACTTTCATCATTCGAAATCGTTCCAAACTCCAAAAAGATGTCTGAAGCTGAACCTATCCCTCCTGCCTCATCTGTCACCACCCTTCTTGATGATTGGAGCATAGAGATTGATGCAGACCATGTGGATCTTGGACAAGATGGACTTGGAGTTTTTGACTGGAGCGAAGAAGCTGATAATGCACCAATTGCTCTTGCTTTGATGGCTACAAGCTCAACCGATTCTTCTAACTCAAAGGTACCTTACTGTTCAAAATGTAGTAAATCTTATAAAAAGTTGCTTGAAAACTATCAAACTGAAAGAGATAATTTTCAAAGGGCTAGGTCTGAAATTCTAGGATATCAAATGAGCTTAGAGTCATTAGAAGTCATGCTTAAAACACATGAAAAGAATGAATATGCATGGGGTGATAAGTATGAACAGATGGAATATGACTTAAAGATAAGGGATTTGAAACTAGAAGAAAAACAAAAGGAATTAGATCAAGTCTTAAAAGAAAGAGATGATTTCAAAGTAAAACTTGAAAAATGGACAAATGCTTCTGTACTTCAAAATGAAGTCCTAAACAAACAAAGATATTTGTCTGATAAATCATGTATAGGATTTGGGGTTGAGTCTAGTAGTGGTATGGAAAGTGACAATTCATCTGGGGATGAAACCTTGACAGATCATTTGTATGAAAATTTCAAAAGAGAAAAGGCATACAAAGCAGTACCTCCACCCACAGGTACAATTATTCCACCTAGGGCAAATGTCTCCTTTACAGGGATAGATGAACTAGCTATTAGGAATAAGGTCAATAATCAAGAGAAAATAAAGTCTAGTCAACCAGAAATTGATAGAAATAAAGTCATAATTGAAGATTGGGTTGATAGTGATGATGAAGAGACTGTTTTAAACTCTTCAGAAACTCAAAAGAAAACTGTTTTGAACTCAGAAAATAGTGAAACATCTTTTAAAAACAGGTCACCTAGCAGTCAAAACAGTGTTGGTCAAGGATCTAGGAAAAAGGGTCTTGGGAACAACGGGGGTAAATTATGTTTTGTATGTTACAGTCCTAATCACCTAATCAAGGATTGTAATTTACATGAAAGAAATTTCAAACAAACCCAAACCCATAAACCTAAGAGAATGCAGGGTTCAAGGGACACAAGACCAGTCTGGAACAACATCAATAGGGTGAACCATAGTAACTTCTCAGGAAACTCTAGGTACCCTCACCAAAAGAGGTCTTTTATCCCATCAGCAGTACTTACAAGGGAAGGGTTGAAAAGTACTGCCAGACCAAAATACTGTAATTGTAGCTTTTCCTTAAGACCAAAAATGACACAAACAGTACCTTCAAAAAGGACTGCTAATGTGTTTTATCAAGGTACTGCTCGACCTAGAGTACCACAAGCAGTACTTTCACGAAGTACTGGTAGACCTTATTATCCAAGGATGGATAATAGAAGACCTAGCATCTCAAGCTATTCACCATCATCAAGGTCTTCTACCACAAGGACTCCTTATAGAACACAAAGACCCAAGAAAATTGTGAAATCGATCTGGGTTAAGAAAGGAAGTACTGTTGAATCACAAGCAGTACTTCCACAAAATGTGAGTATCAAAAGGAGTGCAATGATAACTTCAAAACAAACATGGAGACAAAACAGGGGTTATCTAGATTCTGTGAATAGGGATAATGGATCTTACATACTCAAGCAATTTGAGTATGTAACTCCATTAGGGGTATCCAAGTCAGTTATGACTTGGGTCCCTAAAAGAGTCTAATTCTTTAACTTGTTTGTACAGGGCAATCCAGAAGAGGATCTCAAGGATTACGCTATTATTGATAGTGGTTGCTCTGGAAGTATGACAGGAGACAAGAACAAACTCTCAGATTTCAAGGATTACAAAGGCTAATTAATATGGTCAAGGTTCAACTCTTTGGTAGTCAATATTGGTATGATGAACCCATAGCTACGTTTAAGGGGAGGATTGCTTGTAAAGTATGGACTTTGAAAGAAGATTTGATGCTATTCTTAAGGGGAGGTATAAAGTCAAAGATGATTGACTTTTTAAGTGATGATGAACTGTGAAGAAATCAGACTGAATGGGAAATCATAAGTTGAAGATGAGAGTGAGATAGCCATTACATTGATACATCTATTCATTTTGTGGACAACAGAAGATGGTGATGATTCTTAAACAACTGATATGATTTATCAAAACTTTTCTTTAAGATTAACATATGTTGTTTTGATAAAAAGTCTTAAACTGTGAACAAGCAGTACCTTATTCAAAGTACTGCTAGTTTAAAACAAACAGTACCTCGTTGAAAGTACTGTTAGTTAAAAGGTTGTTTTTGAAATATTGTGAAGATTTGAGTGTGCAAAAAGGTTTAAGGCACAAATATTTGAAAATCAAACTGTTTTAAGGGATTGAGTGTTGGTTAACCACCACACAGCAAATGGTAATCAATTCACCATATCTACAGATTAAGACTTGAATAGTCCAAATCAAACAGTTTTGGGTTAATGACCTCTCAAATCTGTTGATGGTTGACAATTTTACCAAAAAATGTATGGATGATCAATACACCATGGTATTTACATGAATTATTGGCTACTCCAAAGCAACGGCTTTTGGTTAAAGAGAATCAACTCCGTTGATTAGCTTAAATTAGTTTGCTCAAAACTATCTGGTCATCAACTCACAAGTTTTATTACTGAGAGTTGGCTGGTCCTGAGCAAAACGGCTTAAGGTTAATGACTTATCAAATCGGTTTATGGTTGTTATGATTACCAAAAGTCATATTGTAAACTCTACAACACTATGATTCATGTTCTGAGTGTTGAAGTGATTTTCAGTTCATCATGGATTATTACCTTTTCTAGGTACCAAAGAACTGACTAGCCCAAGAGTGAATGGCTACTTGGTAAAGGCTCATCAAATCCATTCATGTTGCTGAAAAGACATGTTGCTGAGAAGAACAATCTGTTTGAGGCAAAGACAAAGAATTTTGAAGAAGTGTTTATGTTCAAAACAAGAGATTGTATTTCAAGATACTCAAACAGATTGTATACAAGATACTGCTCAAAAGATGAAGCTTAAAAGATTAAAGGCTAGTATTGCTACAATGACAAGACAGACTGATGCTGAACAAAGAAGACCAACTATCAAGAAACTTGAAGTCAAGCAAGTGGAATTCAAGTTAGGGGAGGATTGTTGGGAAATACAAGTCTGAAAGTCAAAGTACTGTCAGTACATTTAAAGTACTGCCTTCATATTAAAGGAGAGTCAAAGTACTGCCAGTATATTCAAAGAAATCTTCAAAAGATAAGAATTGGAAGATTCTCTCATATTTGGTCAAAGATAATGATAAAGATTGGTCAAAGATAATGATTTGATCAAAGATAATTAATTTGGTCAAAGATAATTAATTATAAGTCAAAGTACTGTCTTAGTTATAGGAACTGTAAAGGTTAAACGGTTATGTTAGTATTTATCTTGTAATAGTTATTAGTGATAAGTATCATTTAGTATTCGTGTTAGTCAGGGACTGTACACCTACTAGTGGTTATCCTTATGTCTATAAAAGGATCCCTAGGAAGGCATTAGAGACATAGATAACAAAAACACACAAGTCATTAGTATTGTATTTAGGGATCTGCAACTTAGGCAGATTCAAAGGTTTATAATAGAAATCGTTTGAGAAACTATTGAGTGTTCTTCTTGATATTGTTAACTAGTTTCCGCATAGTTAACAATATTATATCAGTGTTTCATTGCTACTAACTTGGATTTATTCAAGGAGGTAACATCCTTTACAGGTTAAAGGGTTAGTATACTAAAGGAATAACGATCCTACAAATAACACTTTAACGGGCAGTGTACCCGGTCAAGATGTAGCTTCGCGGTAAGTAGGGTGTCGAACACTAAGAGCGAGAGTAACCAATTACTTTTTATTCATAATGCATCAAAAAAGTACTCAATCAACATGTTGTCTATCACTGCACATTTCACGTGATTTACAACATGATTTGACAACACAAATTTTTTAACCGTAACATATAAGACAACTCAATGACAATGCTGTCTATCACTGCAAATTACACGCGATTTACTAAAGTATCTGTCAAGTAATTGACTATAAATAGACACATTTTTTAAGCACTCTTACTCACAAACATTTTTATCCTTCACACAACTTATTAATTTTATCTTTTCATTTTCTACCATGGCTAGTAACCCAGAAAACGTTAGGTTAACTGTCCTTATGAAACTACAAGAAGCAAATTGATGAAGAAGCTATTTGGAGAACAGATTTTTAGCTTTTTGGAATGCATTGCGCTTTGCTGATAGATTACGGATCGCAGGTTGAAAGTAACAATCCTGATGGTTTTCTACACGATCACCCACTTGTGGACTATGGCAAGTACGCCCACGGATGCATGACAGGGGCGACATGAAAAATTGTATATTGAAAGCGTCAGGGATTAGTGCTAAGGAGCATGAAAGAAAAACGTCAATTGATGGCGAACTACAAAGACATGTAAAAGCATTATTGCTTAACACCAGTTTGCTAACCATGTATGTCGTTGTGTGTTGTTGTTTTTATGTTTTCATATCGTCTAAATAAGGTTGGCCATGTACTCTACTAGAGATCTGGTGATTCTCATGTTGTAATGCTTTTTAATGACTACCGTTAACTTTTATGCTTTCAATTCCAACTTTTATAATTGCAAAAATATAGGTTTAAAATGACCAACTTACACACTTTGCACCATCGTATCTTATGCATATTAAAACTAATTTTAGTAAATTTTGATTCATTAAGTAGAGCTCATCAAAGACTACACAGATAACCAAATAAACAATTTTAAATAAAACATTTGAGTATCCAAATACGTACGCAAAAATGCCCGAGATCTTGAATTTCAATAAACAAAACATGGTATACCCTAAACCCTAAATTTATACCTCACCAGACTTGGAAAAAAAAATAAAAAAATTATCAAATGTAAATCGCTATGCATGTCGCGCGATCCACATTTTATATATATTTTTTATTTACAAAAGTTTTTCAAAAAAATAAAAAAAATGTAAATCGCTATGCTCCAAGCGCGATTTACTTTCAATTTTTTTTATTTTTCTCACGAGCCAATAAAACGCCAACACGTATGCCGATGTAAATCGCTATGCTCCAAGCGCGATTTACATGGTCATGTTGATTTTTTTTTGTCAGGGTTATTCTTAGATAACACATTTCCCAAATGGTTACTGCGAAAAATTATCCAATTTTTTTTGAAAAGCATTATCAGACATGAGGTACTATTCTGATAAAAAAAGCTTTTAATCTTTTATAGCTATTTAGATAAACTATCATAGGGTTTTTATCTACTAATGGAAAATAAAAGTTATTAACATAGTATTTGTTTGCAAAATGCAAATCAGTATTGTTTGTTCTAACATTTACTTGAGACCAAGGCATTTTGGTATAACGGTATGTGAGTGATCTTTCAATCTACAGGTTGTGAGTTAAAAAAATTTACTTAGAGTATTTTTTGACATTTGAGTATCATATTCGAGGATTTTGGATTAGTTGAGAAGGGATATAAACATAACTTTGATGTGTACTTTTTTTTTTTAAATTATGGAAATGGAAAAAAGCGTGTATTGTGAGAGTTGCAGCTGGCCTTCACAAGGATTCCGGATATAATCAGGGATTGGATTTCTTTTACTTTATTTCCCTTTAATCACACAAGTAATATTGTGGTCCAAAAGTTTGATACTTGTTACCAATCAGCAATATACTTTTATTTTCTTTTAATTTGACACAAAACATTCACAAAAAACTGTCAACTACACTAATGGTTTAGTAATCCTAGCTAGCTATAAGGGTTAGGGTTTAACTTTACGGAATAAAAGATACAAATTAGTTATGACATTTAAACTTTCTTTATTTAACATTACGTTCCATTTTGACTATGAGTATTTACTCGTAAATATGGAAATTATAAGTTCATAATATGTTAGTTTCACCAAATATTGTTACCACATTCAAACCTCGCGGATTAGTTGGCCATAAGGTCGGAAATCATGATTACCCACAAAAAATTGAGGTTTAAAAAAAATTAATATTACGTAGCAAAATTTCATCGATGTCCCCTAACACTGCAAGTGAATCTGCTAGTTCCATCACTGCAATATTTCTAAAGTAAACTTGTTATCAAGCTACATCATTAATCACACATTAATGTGAATTAGGAGATTTGTGTGAGATACAAATATGACTTCTAACGCATACTCCAAATATGCCGACTTAATATGAACAAATCACGAGTAAAACAATGCGACGTATCCAATTACCTTTTTCTATGTCGACTGGTGATTAGGAATATATTTTATCTCTTCTAGCCAGAAAAATCTTACAATTATCAGTTGTATTATGAAACTGATACGATCCGGTTAGGGGTTGTATCAGGATAGGGCATTACTTTTAGCGTGTGCGAGCTCCATAAGAAAATAGAGAGAAGAATGAGAAAATTATTTATATTTAACTTGACTCATTGATTGATAAACTAAAGAGTACAAAGAATATTTATAATAGCTAAATGGGTCATTGGGCTATTATGACCTTTGACCTTTGACTTTGACTTTTCCTAAGATAATGACACTTAGCTATTAAAAGTCAAACATAACAATACTTATCCTAAACACATATTCTAACACGACTCCAACACATATCCTAAATATAATAACTATGATAGTTATTCTAACCATGGGCGTAACACTCTCTACACCTTCAAAAACCACATTGTCCTCAAGGTGATGTCTAAAAAAATTATCTTGATTCCTTGATCCCATAATCTTCTTTGCATTGCAGCCTTCATCTTGTTCTTATTTATGTACTCGTCATTAAGACGCTTCAAGAACGGAATAAGAACATGTGGGGTATAAACATAGTATTGGATTTTTCTATCAACCCCATTGTCAATGAGCACTTGGACATTCGTTGTACCGATCGTTTCTCACAGTTGGAGAGAACACGGGCTTCTGTGACCTATGAGTTGTGACAACTGTGCCTTGAGCAGGTTAGTCAAACCGTTAGTATTGACTTGAATATCATTATGTGCTATAATCATTATGTGTTTATGTGAGTTTGGTTACCAATCCATAGAGCGTGATCGTCTCATTGTGATTGAATTTATGGTTGTTATGGGCATTTCATTTTGTTCACATTTTAGTGACAATGAAAATGATAGTATAATTTTATGTGTGTATATATTATTTTGTGTAAGTATTTAAGTATTAATGTTTTGTAGGAGTAAGATTTAGGTCTAGTAATTTAGTTAGTTAGAACTTAGTTTTATTAAGTTGGTAAAATAAAATTAGAGATGAATTTATTTTATAGTCATTTAAAACTAATTTTAAATGTAAAGAGGTTTTTATTAAAATATCAAAATTAGAGGGTAATTATGTAAATAAAAATAATAAAAAAAAAGGAAAAAAAGGGTCGACCGGTTTTGGGGAGGAAAAAAAGGAAAAGAAAACCAAATTTTAGTCTAAGTAGAATCCTAATTAGGTAATTATCCAAACTCTTTTTTAAAATCTATAAATACCAAATCCTCCTCTCCCCTTTTTGTTCTCTTGGCCGGTCGATCAAAGCAAAAGGAAAAAAAAGATTTTTTTTTATCAAGATCAAGTTGGTGATTTAGTGTTTCAAGAATCAAGGATTTAGGTATGTTCGTAAACCCTAGTTGTTTAGTTTTCTTTAAATCATGTAACAATTAATATGGTAGATCATTAGGGTTTTAAAAACTTCTGTAATTAAGGATGTATTAATCATGCTAGAGTGGTTAGGGTTTAATTAGGATCATATTGGTGTAAATGGTTAGGGTTAGATCGCGTTAATTTATGATTTAGAGTTTGGCAGTTTTTAGAGCTGTGTTCAACTGATGATATCTTAATGATAAAAACGTTTTTTTTATGAATCTTATGTCCATTGATAAGTTCAGAGAGTCTAGTTTTTAAAAAGTCCAGCCACGATCAATTTCGAGGTCGGGAAGTTGGTCTAATGATTTTCACAAGAAAAGTTGCCAAAATAGTAAATTCGGGTCATATTTGGGTCTGATTTCGGGGAGTAAAACCCCTACTTAAAATTCGAATTAGGGTTAGCCAAAAATCAGATGTCATATTTTAGGTGTCTATTAACTTCAGTTCGAAGGGTTAGCGTTAAAACATTTTCTAAGTATTTTTAAGGACGTAAAACTTTTTAGTGTGCGTTCAGGTCCGAATCTGAGTACTTTGTAATGATGAATTTTTATAAAATAGTTCCACTTAGTATTTTTTTTTTAAATTATAGTAGCTCACAACTCATTGGGGAGCTAGGGGATGTAAGGAGAAACATCAATTAGGTGTTTTAGTATTTTATTTGTGGTCATAAAGTGACTACAAAATTCAGTCAGAAACTATGAAAGTGGAAATAAATGGTTAAGGTTATATAGAGTATAAAAATAATATGAGAGATGTATTTAAAGGATTATAAACTTAGTATAAGGTCTAGAAGCCCATCATATGGTTGTTACATTGGCTTGGGTATTTAGCCTAACCGAGTGTAACTTGTGTTTTTGTTGTGTGCAAGATTCTGTCAAGTAGCTGAGCATCAGGTGAGTTTCATAGTCCCATTTTACTATGTTTTCTTGGGATGGAAATGATGCAAAAATATGTTTTGAAATATTTTAATTGCTGTGATTATGTGGTTTAATTGACGCATGGACTTTTATGTAGCTATTATATGTTATGTGCTAAATGTTATGGCTTTGGATCGGGGGTAACGTTCCTACCCATTACTTTGAGACAATGTTGTGTGCTTTGGATCGGGGGTAACATTCCTACCCAAATGACGAGTGCTTCAGGTAACATTCCTACCCATGACTGTGAGATGTACTTTGTGGCTTGGATCGTGGGACACATTCCGTCCTAGTTATGGTTGTTTTAGACGAATGCATGTTAGCCTGTATAATAGTTAGCTTAATTGTCCTGCCATGTTCTGTTTTTATTAATCACAGTAATTTATTTAAAGCTTGAATTATGTTTACATTTTTAAGCATCATTTTCAGGTGAGCATGTTGAGGGTTTTGAAGCTAAAAGTGGCTAGAGAGACCTTAGGGTTGCATATGGAGTTTATCTTCTGATTTTCGTTTTGTACTTGTTTAATGGATTCTTCTTGAATGCTGTTTGATTTCTTAGGTTTGTGAGACATGTTAAGTCTTTGTATTAATGAGACCCTTTTTCATTAATGCAAGATTCTTTTGTGTTAAGGTATTGTCATGACACTTTGTGTCCATTTATGTTTTATTCATATAGTTTTCTCTATTGTTGACAGCATTGTGTTGTGATGATACCTATGAAGTTACGCCTGGTGTTTCCGCCTTGGCGGGGTGGTTGACAGATCGTATCAGAGCCGTTGAGTTATAGAGAAGTTAGGTGGTTTGGACCTAGGACATAACCCAAGGAGTCCTTCATATAGTTGCATAATAGGATCTATGTGTGCTATAGTTCATATACTTTCCATTTTCTTTCTTTTCTTTGAGTTTTATCTCGACCTACGGGCTACTCAATAACAGAAGATCTAGAAGACGAGACAATTGAGGAGGAGCCTCTCGAGGAACCGAAGGAGGAACGGTAGTTAGAGGAGTCGCAGGAAGAGGCCGACTCATGTCTCTTGTCGGATGCTCGTAGTAGGCATGGACCCGCGGAGTCGGGTGACTCTTGCGAAAGCAAAGTCAAACCCAAGTGAGGCCCAGCATAAGTTTATCCTGTCTTTTACCTTGACACGTTGCTATCGATAATTTCTTTTGGATATTACATATTTTTGGGCGCTTCGCGTACTTGCGTTTTTTCTTTTTTGTCGATTCAATTTTATCTTTTTTTTATCTTTATATAAATAAATATTGCTTGGATGTAGTATTGTTTATGTATATATTAGAGTCGTTTAAGATGTGAAATGTGATATATGTGCATTTATGTGCGTTATCATGTGAGATTGTAGTCATTGGAAGTAAGTATACGTGTCAAAGGATGCACTTATAATTATGGTTATCCCCCCCGCCAACATAATTATAAAGGCATCACACACGTAGACTTGTGACCATGATTGCATTGATCGGATGTTTTGCTTTTAGTTGATTAGTGTAAGATGTATATTATGTGCGCTGTATTAAAATAGTTTTGAAGTTAGTAAGTTTCCCTTCTATCTATCGCTTGCGGATACCCTGGATACCCGTTATTGCTATTATTACGATTATTGAGTTTGTTAGTCTGCTCGATTATTCGCTCGGATATATAACCCTCATTTAGCATTCCTTGTTCGCACCATGTCGGTATGGATGATCCAACTTTTCTATTCGGCGTCTTGATGAATTTTGGTTGTTCGGGTCTGCTCCTTTGGATATTGGTACGTTTCATTGGTTCTTTCGTTGTATGGTATTAACTCGTAAGAGTAATCAATTTTTATTTTAAGCACTAATTGTTCCTAACATATTAGTACGGATCATTACTCCGTTCTTTATATATCCTTTAGTTTTGGTAACATGCTGCGACATGTTAGTACCGACGCTTTTCAATGGTAGTTCTTTTGAATTGAGTTACAGATGGTTCCTTTACGTTCTCTATTAGTTGAATGTCTTCAGTATGAATTTCTCTTGTGCATGTGCTTTTTCACTGTTATACAGACTATATGGTTCCCACGAACCTTTCTTTCGCTTCAAACAATAAACTTGGTGTTAGTATCTTTACGTATTTTACAATCCCTTTCGGTATTCACGATGTCTTTTGTTTGAGTAAACATTTTTAAATTGAAGTCGAATTATAAAAACCCTTTAAAGTATAATCTTGATATGTTGGGGAAAACTATATTTTGAAAATGACATTTTTAAAAATTGTTATGACATCGCTTTTATGTGAATGTCTCTTTATTTTTATAAAAACTATGTTTACAATGATTTTTATAAAACGATGTGATACAGGTTGACTGTCAATACCATGTTTAAAATGATCTTTGGGAATAAAATATGTTTAAAATGATCTTTACAAATAAGATACGAAACTATTTTTTTATGTTTAATAAATTTTATTTTCTATTATGAAAAGTAGGTTTAAAATGATTCATAGTGGTAAGATGTGATACACCGTTGGATAACTATCTCTAGATTTTTATGACAACCATGAATAAAATGAATTTTATAAAGATTATATTTAAGACATTTTTTTTATATATTTAAAATGATTTTTATAATTAAAACGACTTTCTTTATTATTTTAAATTGATTTTTATAAAAATAATTTTTAGTTGGTTCTTCCGAGTAAAGTCGGTTATTGGTATAAGAATCATATCTTTTCATTTATCAATCTTGATACGTATTGTTATTCGTTATGTGTTCCTTTTGTCGTGGTACGCTTGTTGATTCTTTAGTTTGCGTTTTCTATCGATACATATATTCTAT
This sequence comes from Tanacetum coccineum, assembly GCA_026074375.1. Lineage (NCBI taxonomy): Eukaryota > Viridiplantae > Streptophyta > Magnoliopsida > Asterales > Asteraceae > Tanacetum > Tanacetum coccineum. The sequence goes on from BQNB010027771.1 coordinate 31,211, forward strand.
CATTTCTTTTAAGGATTCTTATGACATTTGATCCGCATCTATTTGCATATGTGAAATCCCTTAGATTTTTTCTAGCCTTTGATTCGATATTCGTTTGCTACCCTATTCGATAGTTTGTAACCCTTAGGATTCGTTTGATATACGTTTTATTCGACCAAGTCACTCTCCGTGGGGAGCACCTGTGTTGTTCAAGAAGAAGGACGGTTCATTTCAAATGTGCATAGACTATCGAGAGTTGGACTAGCTGACCACCAAGAATCTCCCTAGGATCGACGACTTGTTCGACCAGTTACAAGGTTCGCGTTATTTTTCTAAGATAGCATCAAAAAGACAAGTGTTCAGACCAAAGATCATGCAGATTCTTTGATTGTCCAACTGAACTGTAAGTCGGTTGAAAATGCTAATTTAAAAACTCAGATACAAGAAAAGGTTTTTGCCAATGCAGCATTGAAAAACGAATTAAGAAAGTTAAAAGGAATTAGTGTGGATACTAAGTTAGCAAAATCATCAACCTCAGGGAAACCGGTTTTACAACCACACAAAAACCAACCGGTTGTTAGACAACCGACTGCGTTTAAGTCTGAACGATCTAAATTTTCAAAACCATGGTTTGCCTCCCAAGTTGATATGAAAAACGATTTGCCAAAACCAGTCACTCCTCATTATTTGCCTATAGTTCGAGATCCGATGCTTGAAAAACCTTATAAAGAATCACATGGCTCAAATGACATGGCTCATAAGTACTATCTAGAGGTAGCTAAGGAAAAGAAACAAGAAAGAGATAGAAAGTTAACAACTAGTGTGATGCCTTCTGCTAAATCATAAAATACTACTAAGAGTTGCAAATCAAAACCTATGAGCAATAATCAAACATCTAGGGTTTTGCCAACTGTCACACCCCTAGACGGGGCCTGGACGGAATACGTATCCGAGGGCGTAACGTCATAATATACATCACACAAAGCATGAGAAAACGACCACTAATGGACGTTTTGAAAATCATAACTCATTGCATTGTTTAAAAATAGATAAGTTTTACAATATTTCATATGAGATTAAACATTTGCAGAAGCATAAGTAAAATGTAGCAGAAGCATAGTTTGGTTTTCAAAAGACAACGAGTATGAATGAGAAATAAAGTCTTGATAAATGGTATCAAAATGCACGTAGACTCCACATAGCATGTCAAGAATTCCAAAGCTAATCACTTGAGAAAAACATGCTAAAAACGGTCAACATAAAGTTGGTGAATTCATAGGTTTAAGTAAAACATTTATGAGGATCAAAAAGGGTAAGTGAATACTGCCTCACTCGCAGATTCATAAAAAGTGTTTAGTAATTAGAAACGTTCAACCAAAGTAGTGTGGACCACAAGTTTCCAAAACGTATGCAACAGTTATAACAGATACAACTTCACATAAAAAGGTATTTACGTTGCGCTAAGCTCATGACACCGAAGCTAATAACGGAAGTATATAACATGCCAAGTAATTGCTTGCCCTTATAGGTGTCCGACCAAAGACCACCTAACCAGATTTAATGTGACATATATCCGTTTATTCTTGGCAAATTCGAGTAGTAAGTGCTTCTTACCCGGATAGGGATAATTAGTCCCAATAGATCTATTTATTCACTCGCGCTCACTTAACCAACAAGACGGTTATAGTAATTAACGGTTCATGATATCTCAGGTAATAGTGGTCTAAATGCTACTTAGGCAACACGTAAACAGGGAGAGTAAATCAAGATACTGGTGTCCATAGTAAAAACAACCAACGTTTTCGTAAAAGCTTAAAGTACTTATATCCATAAGTAAAAACGAGTGTAATATCAATCATGTAACAAGTTTGAAATCAACGTATACGAGTTTGAAATTTAGTAGTGTAAACGAGTTTGTAAACTAGCATGTTTCTCACCCCAAAGGTTATAAAGCATTTATTCAAAACGAGTAAAAAGTGGGGCTATGAACTCACCTTGATGTTGCAGAACAATTAGCAGAAATGCAAATAATAAGCACAACACAAACGGAAAACGGAACGGCTCGACCAGAAGATGCGGCTTAACTTAACGGCTATAACCCACTAGATTAGGTTGATGAATTTGGATTTTCTGATGGATGAGTACATCAACGCGACACGTTGATAAAGGATTGAGGTTTTAAGTTGTAAGAGTTTGGTGGTTGGTTAAATAAAATAAATCGAAAAGTAAAAGCAAAGTATGTAACATATTCCGTATATATTACATATGAAAAATGAACAAGTATATAATTCATATGGTGAATTATATAACAAAGATAAATAATCGAGGTATATAATACTTTGCAAGTATTATGAGAAACGTGAGATAAATAATTGAAACAAAATAATTCGACACGTTTTCGGAAATTACCAAATAATTTAATAAGTAGTTCTTGCATAAAAGTAAGCACACGTTTTAAAGTTACGATTTAGATAAATGACGTTTTAAAAGTTTTTACAAAACTTATTATTTTATCTATTAGTTGAGAATTATAAATAATATTTTATAATTTAGCATTTCGTTACGCGTTTTAACTAAACTAGTTGTCTTGTTTGTTTTAACTGAACTAGTTATCTTGTTTGTAAAAGTATAGTTTTCGTTTATTTACCGGTTTATTGTATCATTACAAATTAATAATCTTAATACTATATCTCGTTCTTTTATCGGTTTTCTAAAATAATAGAAATTTTAGTGAAAAATACTAAGTATAGAAATTTTTATAAATTTCGACATGACCTATTCGTTTATACAACCTTTCCCATTTTTACAAAACTCAACGTTTTTCCACTTTAATCAAATCCATGTTGCAAAATACGCGTGTGTTTCAATATCTATATCTAAACAAAACTAAATAGTAACAAAATAAGTAAAACCAAACACACCCCTTTATTGGGGCTGCTGTCCTAAACGCACCCTTAGGGGCAGCAAAACAGCGAACCAAACACCCCTGTTTGGGTGGTTAACTGCCAAACCAAATGCACCCTATGCGCTGTTAAAACAGCCAACCAAACGCGCCCTTAAGTGTTGTGTTATCCACAGAACCAAACGCTCCCTAACTGCCATAAAACCCAGAAACAAACACACCCCTCTTGGGGCTATTAAATGCATATCTAAACGCCTCTTGGGCTGTAAAAACACAGCAAACAAACACCCCGTTGGGCTGTTTTATACGCAGAAACAAACACCCCGATTCGGGCATGTTTACTACTCGAATAATAACAAATAAAATAAAAGAACCACATCAAGAAAAGAAATAAAAATAAAAATTAGATTAAGCCAACAAAACCATTTTATAATTTGTTATTAGTTTTTACAAGTATATAACCATCCAAACTCAAGAAAAATAGAGGTGAAGTGGCGGTGTGCCGGCTGTGGTGGGAGGAGGTGGTGGCGACTGTGGTGGTTGCGGTGGTATGGCAGTTGGGTTGGTGGCGTGCGGTGGTGGTGATTGACGATGGTGATGTGATGTAAGCGGTGAGGGTGGTGACGAGGTGGTGGTTGTTGGGAGATGGAGGTGGTGCGATGCGGCTGTGGTGGTGGTTGCGTGGTGCGATGATGACTAGGGTGAGGTGGATGATGGCGATGATGTTGGTTGTGGCGTGGTGATGGAGGTGATGATGGTGTGGTGGGTGTCAGCGGCTGGATGGCCGGAATCTGGCCGAAGGCGGCCGGAAAAGATAGGAGGAGGAGGGAGGAAGTGTGTGTGCTAGGGTTATAACAAAACATGAGGGGAAACCCTAACTTACTCTTATATATACTCAAAAGTTGTAAAAATAAAGTGACAAGTGCTAGATAGATGAGGGTCAATGGTGTAATTATTTTCACAAGGACCCTAAGTGTAATTTTGTTAAATAATGATTCGGGACATGTTTAGGCTAGTTAACGTTTGATTCAAGACACGAAAGTTGCGCCGTTGCGTTTAAAATAGTTTTTCCCACGAAAATGAGTATTTACATGACTATTATTTCAGAAATGTTTTATAAAGTTATTTTAAATGTTTATTATTTTTTTGTGTAGTCATCGGGTATCATGGGCAAGCGTTGTCCGTAAAATTAAAACTTTGACTCGAATATTCGTGTTTTTAATAAACGTTTTTGAATAGAATGTAAAATAATTTATTAATTATTTTTATTAAGTATATGATAATTAAATATCATTTAATTATTTTCGCGTCGGTACGTGTCGTGCGCAGTTTTTCACAATTTGCGAGATATTTTCTCGTTTTCGTTTCAAATAAGTTTGAAAAAAAATAAATTTGTAAATGAGAGATATATAATAATATATATGATTTATTATTTAAATATGTTTTGAAAATTTACCGGCTATGCGGTAATCGTTTTTATGCGACGGTAAAAGGTCAAAATGTCAAAAAGTCAAATCGGACCCAAAAAGTCAAAGGGTAAAATAGTAATTTAAAGTTCTGAAAATTGTCGGTTGTCACATTACCTACCCCTTAAAGGAATCTTGTCCCGGGATTCGATTTGTGTTAACCTATTGTGTGACCAAGAAATGATTTAAGATTTAATAAACCAGTTTTTAAACATGACGTTGATAACTTTATTAAGCAAAATTTTGATGTTTCGACACTTCTCATATACATAAATTTTGGCTAGGTTTGACCAGGATATTTAATCCATCAAAATAAGTATTTAAAAAAATATCATTACAAGTTTTATGATTGATATAAACGTGTTATAAAGAAAGTTCCTTAATAGTAGGTGCGTGGGTATGTCTGTATAAAGTTTCAAATGTTTAAGGGCAGAGTCTAGTTTCTGATATTTGTAAGGTTCGACGATTAATATCGGACGAGGCTAATGAATGTAAGTATTCAACTTACTTAGGAAGTACGAGGATGCATCATGACTCAACTCACCTTAAGCAAACGATGCGAATAAAGTATAACCGAACGGCTCTAACTGCAACTTAATAAATAGAAGCGTCGTAGAACGAGAAATAATAATAACGAAACGTTGCACACAACGTTTAATAAGGAAATATACAACCATATATGTTTGTGCTTTAGTTTAGTCAACAAAATGTGTTTTACGAACTTATTAAGTTTATGAAGATGTTACGACGTTCTTACGAAAAGTTACTATTTATAGAAAGTTTCCATTTTAGGAAAGTTTTTAGTTTCGGGACGTTAATAGCATCCCCTAATTTAATCGTTTCCATATTTCCAAAAACGAACTAGTGAAACCCTAGCGTCTAACCAAAATCCTTAGCTCGCTAAATATATATATAAAAACTTGCTATATTTAGAAATGACCAACGGCAACGACTTATCATTTTTAGAAAATTCCTAAACCTTCGTTTTAATATTAAGAAGCTCCACGAATATTTTCAAAGACTTTCGGCACTTAATAAACCTTTCGAAACATTTTTAAACGTCCGTTTACCCTCATTTAAAACTCGGACCAACAACTATATTTTTATAAATCACCCATGGACTTGACCATAAACTTGACCATAACGCCGCCATATTTTCCCAGACTATCCAAAATTCTTTTACGCCAAAACCAATCAACCAAATCCACTATAATTCTAGCCTAACTTCATCGCCATTTTTGTTGCAACTCACAAATCTCACATACTCTCAATCAAGAATAAATATATATCCGAAATCATCCAAAAATGTTCATTAAAATAATTATTCATTTTAATCATTTGAAAATCATAGCACAAACATATGGAGTCGTGAATCAAAAGTATAAGAATACATAGCAACAATAACTATAACAAACGGTGACGGAATGCGGAGAGTGATGACATTTCGAGAAACAATATCCCCAAAATAAAGGTTAACTAATGGGAGGAGCTCGCGGGAGAGCTCTTGCGATAGGCGGTGGAATATTGCACGCATTCATTAGTTCCAGGATGAATCAAATTCATCAGCTCAAGCGTGCACAAGTCGGTTAGCTCCACAAACGGTTCATGATCGTAGGGGTTTGTAATGACAAAAGTAATAACTTAAGAATGAGATAAGGTAGTCCAAGTGAGGCCTTAAGATTCTGCTGAGTGGTGAGACGCGATTGTGTTTCTAGACCTTATTAACGAATTCCGGTGATTACCGGGTTCGGGTTCATACTGCTCATATAGTGAATAACCCTTAGTCCACGTCATTTAAAATTTTATTATTACACAAAGAAGCGTCCCCATTTTATGTTAAAATGATTGATAAACTCTATGTTTTCAGTGATTTGCAATTTCTTTATTTAAATGAAGAGGCGTAGTCCCAACCTTCAAATAAAGAGATATAGAATCACCTACTTAATAATTTCCGATGAAAAACTACCGTTACTCACAAAATTCTGCAAGGTGGTTGATGAACATGACGATGGCAGGTGCTCCAAGAGTATGGGACGAGGTATAAAACTCGACTTCGAGACGGGAGTAAAACTCATCAGGAGATTTGACAGATTATATCAAGATAGTTTAACCAAAGATAAAGGTCTTATGAACGAGTTAACATAGCAATTATCGCATCAATCCTCCTACTACAAGTCTCGCCCATAAAAGACTTGTAATACTTAGATTCACACATAATTATATGTAAACAAAATTGTGACGGGTTTAGTGTAAAACGATATTGTATAAGGTTATGAAAAATAAGTTCTAAAGACCATTGCATCGCTCACAATGTCTTAGACAAATTTTTAGAGACCATTGTGTCATCCACAATGTCTTAGAAAAGTTTAAATATATCTATATATATTGACCACTTCCATATAAGTAAATAAGGAAATATACGTAAGGAAAATGTAATCACAGAGAAAAGATAACCGCAAAGAAAAGATAACCGTAGAGGAAAGATAACCGCAAGGCAAATGCAAGCTCATAGCAAGGTAGAGCTCACGGGCAAAAATAAACGCAACGCAACATAAACGCAGGGAGAGATAAACGCAGGGCAGAGATAAACCCATATCATAGCATGCTCAAGGGAAAATAGTTCTCAGATATATGCCATAGCAAAAACACGTATAAGGCACACATAAAAGCACGTAAGGATCACATACTAGTTATAGACCAGACCTAGATATTCTACCTGGTTCTCTATAACCTTGGCTCTGAATACCAATCTGTCACACCCCCAGACGGGGCCTGGACGGAATACGTGTCCGAGGGCGTGACGTCATAATATACATCACACAAAGAACGAGAGAACGACCACTAATGGACGTTTTGAAAATCATAACTCGTTGCATTGTTTAAAAATAGATAAGTTTTACAATATTTCATATGAGATTAAACATTTGCGGAAGCATAAGTAAAATGTAGCGGAAGCATAATTTGGTTTTCAAAAGACAACGTGTAACACCCCCAAAATAGATCGCAGCAGAATATGGGTCTGAGGGTGGTACTTCATAGATCAATAACACAAGATATATATAAGAACGACCAAAAAGTCATTTAAAACCGATACATTGGATTTAGCAAAGTATTTGTTACAAAAGCTCGAAGCTTCACTTGTTCAAAATACAAATTACAAAGATTCTAGTCCATAACAAATGTTTTCCTAAATTGTAATGCAACCAAATCTTTATGTATGTGGCATCCAAAATATAACCACCAATGTATCCCTTGCACCTCGTGCCTTATTGACCTCCTGAAAAACATTGCTTTAAAACATCAACAATAATGTTGGTGAATTCATAGGTTTGTAAAATGTATAATGTAGGACCGCAAGATTTCCCCATTATAATGCAACCTATGCAAACATCATAAAATGTAATTACATTTTCCTAAGCTCATGACACTGAAGCTCGACATGTATGAATTGCAATATAAATTGCCAAAATTGCCCGTGATGATGTTTTAACCCGCAACATCCTATGTCCGACATGGTATACGTTCGTTGTCGGCAAACCGGCACAGTGAGCATGACTCACCCGAATGGGGATGTCAATCCCAAATAGATCTATTTATAACATTCGCGCTCACAACAAGTATATGACAGTTCATGATAATGGGCTCAGAGGGTTATCGTTACTTAGGCAAACACGTAATCGTAATGTAAAAATGTCCACTTACGTCCAATTATAAAACATGCATGTGTGTTGGGAATTATACATTTCTGACTTAGTACCGTTAGTTATATACTTAGTACCGCTAGTAATAGTTAGTACTGACAGTACAAAATGTTAAAAAAACTGTGACTTTCTTTTACTTCTAGATAACCAATTTTGTTGTACTTTCGATTCTTTTAACCCTTGTTAAACCAATTAATTAGGAGCATCGTACATATCCAAACATTAAAAACTAATCTGATTTTAAGTCGCAATACAGTGACTAAGTTCTATAACGTAAATCCAAATACTCCCTTAGAAATACGCTGGTTTACTAGTAAAACGGAGGTAATTTGCCTAATACGTACCAAAATTAATTTATAAACCATATACCACTATTAAACTTGTTTTTTTTAATTTGATTTTGACTGATTAGAAATAAATTTTGGTGGCGTGCAATCCCCACCTCGATCACCTAATCAAAATGCAATGTATTAACAATGCTACACGAAAATGACAACGTTAGATAACAAGAAAAGGATAACCACCTTGTGAAGAGAGTTAACACGAGCTATGCCAAACACTACTAGCCAATCATCTATGACACTCGAAGAAACAAGATTAGTTAACGATATCATAACAAGTACTATCCACACTTAAAATAACAAAATCGGAGAATATACCTGAACATATGTAAGTGAATAGTAGAAATGCAATAAGAAGAGTGGTTTTGTTTGAAAGAGCCATGAATACTTCTTTGTGGTGCAAGATGGAATAAAAAGAGGAAATGTGGATCTGCTTATATTGTAACTCAATGAGGTTAAGAGATAGTGGCTTTCATGAGATGATACCAACCCATTAGCTATACAAGTATATAATGAGTGCATGTTGCAATACAAAAGCTAAGAGGCCACAATTGTGAAGTCAACTTCATTAGTTTATTTATGTTACATCAAATGTATAAGCAACAATACACTATACATGATGCATGTGGACACCTTGCAGTACTATCTTTTGCATGGCTCTCATAATCTTCCTTTTTCTAAGTCAAAGCTTGCCTTTTGGGGCGGGGTCCCACAAAGATCTATCAATGCTCATGCTTGCCATTTGGTCATCTTAGGTATAATCAATTTTTTGACCCGATTTGGATATCTGGTGGTGAGTTATATAGTCTTATAGCAGCACACATAAAGATCTAAAAGCATATCTCGTGACAATTGGCCTTCGGCAATTTGGCGCTAGTGTTTTACTTTATTTTTTTTAACGGCTTTTTCATAATCTTGAGCAACAAACTAGAGACAAATAAGATTAACAAGTTTGTACAAGCTTGAATAGGATTACTAATCCATTCTAACCATATGGGATTTGCCTGATCGTTTCTATGAAGAATCCAAGAATGGGAGAGAACTTAATTATTCTCCCAAAGTATCTTTTCTAGGAGGTTTAATGTATGTCGAAACAAATCCTGTTGTAGGCCTAATATTCTTCATTGAATTGGAGGCTCCTAATTCGACATTTTCAGATTTGCTAGATAAGTGTACACTTAATTGGTTGGTTTATAATAAATAAAAGCATAGTAATAAGTATGTGAACTTAATTTGAACGACCGATTAAGTTATTGTATGTGAGCTTAATTGGCCGGTTTAGAATAAATAAAGCATGATAATAAGTATCACTTAGCAAAGTCCTTTTGTTCATAATCAACAGAGCAACGCACATGTTTTAGAGTTCATTATAATGGTCAGTTGGTCACATAATCAACTTAGCAAAGTCCTTCTGTTGATAATCTACACTGTGTGTTTGTTAATGCTTTATGCTGTTCAAAAAAAAAAAAAAAAATGCTTCCATATGCGTCATCTCTATTTTTGGTAAACATCAATTCTTTACTTTCGGACGACCTGTTTCTGGGTGTTTTGGTGGTGAGGGGAAGTTGTTGTATTTGTGTGAGTGTTGCATACTGTTTTGAAGCTATTGGATCATGCTAAACTGTTTTGTATGCCTAACCAAGTTAACTTTATTTTCTTTTGTATTTTCTTCATCATTATTATGATATTAACTTTCTTTTCTTTTCTCAAACGCCTACCTAAATTTGGTACAGTATATAATTTTCCAACCAAATCCTTCCAATAAAAAGTATAACGTGTCAAACAAATTTAGATTTTAGTTAACGAAATATTACAATAACCATTTAGCAAATTAAATCGTTATTTGCTATGAAAATAGCATTTTAGATTTTAGTAAACGATGGAAAACACAAGTAGTGGAAATCAATAGCACTAGCAAAAGGGTAACAGCACAACAAAAATACTTTTCCTTTTAATAGTATGGAAATTAAACCCTAATGTTATTAAGACAATTGTTAATTAAAAACATTTAACATAATCTCCTAAAGGGGAGACCATATGTTGGCTAAAGTTATACACAGCAAATCTACAGTACCACTTGAGCATAAACAAATTCTTATTTACTTTATAAATTGGATTTTAATATATAACATACGAGATTTGCCTCCACCAATAAGCTATAAGTGTCTTTAGTTGCTTTTCAAAAATGACTAAATATTCTCCAAATATAGGTATTGACCTAAGTTGAATTTTAAACCAAACAAAAAATATTATGTTTAAAAAGGGCAAACTCATTTGCAAGCTGCAATATCAAAACTAGTGTCTTCTATGTCTTGTTAGTGTTGTTAGAGCTTTCGTTATGTAAAGATATGCTTCAACAAAAAAGACCTTAGTATCAAACAAAAATTTGTCATTTTGGAACACATCTTTTGGGATCATGGTATCGACGCGTCTTGAATCTTCGAGAAGACTATCATGACCGAAGTCTAGTTATGCTCGTAAGGTCGAAAGTTAGATGCTGTAAAAGATATAAGAACGATAATGAGTTCAAGATGGTAACTTTATACATGTTATTTCAATTGTAACTTTATACTTGTGAAAAAGGTGATAGTGATTTTGAAGATGGTGCAGTGTGAGCTTGTTTATAGAATAAGAAAATCAAATGGAAAGTTGACTACCAAGCAATTTTCTATAATGGTGGTATCATGCATTCACTTTTGCATTATATCAAGATCTTGTGTTTGTTGTTTTCTTTCTTTTTACCAATTAGACTTGTGGCTTATCAGAGTTAGGTATCAAAACATCAACTTTTGAATTTTCATTTAGAATAAGTCACTTGTTTGACATACCTGTTAAGGGTATGGACATAAATAACTAATTGGGCAGTTTGCATGTAAAGTTATATGTGACTTAATTTTAATCAAGTTATTCAGACGCCAAAAAGCCTATAGCTTAACAATATAAGAGTGATGTATCAACTTAGAGGTTGTAGATTCGATTTTTAGCTGAAGCGTATATGATGTATGTTAGCCTTAATTTATTGAGTCGAACAAGGAAGTTCAGTCACTCTACGATGGAGCTTCGGTCTTTAATTAGTTAATGTTGTAATATGATAATATCGGGAATCGGGCTCGATAGTGAATCTAATATTGTATATGTTTCGGGTTTAATCCCAAGCAAAACCCGAGCCCGTGTCCTAGTTAAATATCCCGCGCGTACCTTTAACGTGACGGGGTATATAAGCTTTTTCTTATTTAGAAAAAGCTAGTTGTTCAAAATATCTAAAAATATCTTTTCACTTTCTCTCTCAATTCTCTCTCCAGTTTCTCTCTCTAGAACAACTTTTTTTTTCTCATTTCTAGTTCCGATTTCGTGATCGATTGTATGTTATGAAGTGTTAACGGGATCCTAACAATTGGGCATAGAGTACGTTTGGATTCGTGGTGATTCGTTTGTTGTTTTCAAACAAGATCAAATTCGTGTCATTAAGTGTCAAAAAGAAGTCAATAGAAACAAATCAAACCCGAATTTTTGGGCTTAGATGTGTGAATGTTTATGTTATTAAGCAAGATCTAGGATTTAAAAAGTAGTACTTGTGCAGTGAAACAAGTTAAAAGGTCAAAAAGGGTGATTATAAGGCGATTTTTTGTGGAAAAAATCGTATTTTTCTAGGTTGCGTTTTGACAAACTGGAAAAGTTCTTGTTGCGTTTTGACTTTTTCTTGTTGCGTTTTGATTTTTTCTTGTTGCGTTTTGATTTTCTTCTTGTTGCGTTTTGATTTTCTTCTTGTTGCGTTTTGATTTTTTTGGTTGCGTTTTGATTTTTTTATTAAACAGGTTCAAAACGCAATCATTGCGTTTTGGTTAGAAGAAATTTTTAAATATTAAAATTAAGCAAACCCTATTTCGAAAATTTTTATGGTTGGTTTTGGATATTCTTGCATATTATATTGACTCGTTGTGAGCATTGCGTTTTGAACCCAACTAACCATTGCGTTTTGATAAAAGTTCATTGCGTTTTGATCAACAAAGTCACTGCGTTTTGATAAAGATCGTTGCGTTTTGCCTCAATTTCATTGCGTTTTGACCAAATCTCAACCACTGCGTTTTTGGTGTCTATTGATTGTTTGGTGTCACGCGTTTTTAGGTGTCACTGCGGTTTTGGTTAAGATAGACTGGGTTTTGTCTAGAAATCTTGTGTGAAGAAAAAAGGGTTTCAGTAAACACACGCCATACTTTTTGATCCGTAAGGTCCGTTTCAGGGCCCGTGACCTTCAAATCGAAGAGAAAAACGAGATGGATTAGTTTGGTAAACTGTAGCTAGTTACGGATTTTTCGAGGCCACAAAAAAAACCTCGTTTACTATGAGTTATTGAACATTTTGCAAGTTTTTGGAATTTGTGTTAGACTTGTATTAGTTCTAGCTCACGAACCATCTGTATTTTCTAGGCCCGACGTTACAGTTTGGTTGAGCCTATTTTTAAACAAACAGCTTTACCCCTAGCCAGAAAATTATATGTTTTTAGACAATTAAATCATTGGCCGCTGATTCCGAATCAAATCATTCACGCTTTTCTATTGATTTTGTAAAATCCCGTTAATTCATTTATCGGTTTTAATCATAAACGTGTAAAATCCCGTGAACGTGAATTGCATACACAACACAACTTCATATTCACAACACATCACTTAAGATACACAATTTTTCACCTCAACTCAGATAAAATGAAAAGAAAGATACCTTATCTTTTTCAACGACTTCATTCACACTCATAGAGTCTTTTAAACAACGACCTCTAAAAAGGAAAGTCGAATGCCGGGATGGGATTCAAACGCGCATTTACGAACCTTTTTTGTCAAGATCTAGAGACTTTCACAGCGGCACGATTGTGCTTCTGTTTTTTCACCTAAACGTGGAATCAACTAGAAAAAAAAGCAACTTGCATACAAACAAAGGAATTTAAAGAGATAAGGAGAGATTGGATCCATGGCCTGCTCTTTTATAAAGTACTAAGAGCCACATTTAAGAGTTTTTTTCAAATGTTTCATCAACTCAAGAAAGATCTATTTTAATGATATGTATGAATATTTGTAATGCCACAAAAAACTTACTTTTCTAGAATACACTCGTCTCGAATATTCCAGGGAATTACGTGTTGATACACTGATCCAAAACATGGATTATGTTTATTAAAAATAGTTCGAATTGAGGAAAAGACGCGACCAATCATTAAAATTTATTGATTATTATCTTTGAGAAAAAGAAGAAAAAGATGCGCTTTAAGCGTCTGCATATATTAAAATGGAAGTTATGACCGCAGGATGTCGCGTGGTGAGATGTGGTGGGAAGGGTGGTATTTGTTGCAGGGGTTGTGAGATAGGTAGGGAAGTTGTTTGAAGCAGGGTGTGGAAATGGAAAAAGGTGCGTGGAAATGGAAATGAGTGAATGAAAAGAAGGCGTGTTGATATGATTAATGAAGTTTTGAGGTCGTGAATTGGAGTGATGAAAGACTGATATTGCAAGCCGATCTAGACTAGAGGAAAGAAAGGATTTGATTCGCGAGTATAAAAATGTGGTTTAAAGTAAGTGTTTGGGGTTGGGGGTTGGCAGTTAGGTAAGTTGTATAAGTTGTGTTAGTAAAAGCTAGGATGCTAGTTTGGCGGTTGGATACAAGAAAAGGAGGCAGCTTAAGTGGGACAATAGTCTCGTGGGACAGAATTAAAAGAGCAAGATACAAGCAGCAGATCAGGGAATGATTCACATGCTGATGATGCAGATATTAGACCCATCTCTGATGAAGAGCCAATGGCTAAGGTACCAATTACGATGCTGAATCAATGTCTGTGCTATAAGGACTAAGCATATGCGCAACCCGATCAATAATGAAGGATGGGTTGACCAGGATGCTAAACCATGTCATGACATCATTGGTCTTTGCCTGCGACATTAACTGAATAACAGACAATTGAATTGTTTTATCATCTCGTGAATTCTGAAAAATATTTGTCTCAAAACGACCCGATGCCAATTTCAAAAGATTTTTTAAGAATGAAGCACATTGGTGTTAATCGTTTTGCTTGTGAACTAACTATCAGATCAAGCTTTTGATAAAGATGGGCTTAGGGTCATTGGGCGGAAAAGGTATAAATAGTAATGGATTTTATTTCATTTTTTTGTTTTTTATATTGGTTCGGTTTTGTTTTTTAGTTTTTTTGGTCTGTGCGAGTTAGGTTTATGTGGTTTTGCCTTGGGGAGGGGGGGGGCTGGGGGGCTGAGGTGGGGGGGGATGAGAGTGCGATCGGGGGGGGGTTGTGGGGGGGGTGTCGTGGGTGGGGTGGGGGGTTCATATTGGTTGGGGCTGGGGTTCTAGGAGTGGGCGGTGGGCGGGTACGGTAGGGTGGGGGGGGAAGTGAGCGGGGGGAGGGCCGGAGTGGGGGGGGGGGAGGGAGGGGGGGGGGCGCTAGTGTGTGGCGGGGGGTGTTTGTTTTTTATTTGTGTGTTTTTTATTTTAATTTTTTTTTTTTAACACAATTCAATGTCTTTTTTTGTTTCTTTTTGGTTTTTTTTATATATATATATTATATTAATATATTTTATTATTTTTTTTAATTTTTTATTTTTTATTTATTTTTTTTCTTTTTATCTTTTCTTTTAAACATTGGAATCGATTGTTAATTGAAACAAATAAACTATCGAAATTTGGAACTAGTTTTAGTGGCTTAATCTCCTCACTTCCTTAAATTACTCGCAGGGAGGATAACCAAAATCATCCATATTTTCTGAGCAATGTTACATTAAGAAAAAAAGAGACTAATTTGAAAACAGAGTTACAAAGATCTTTTTGATTCTATCAAAGGACACGAGTTCAGACCAAAGACAGAATGACTCTTTTTAATGACAAATGAAACAGAAAGTCTAATGAAAAATTGTGATTTTTTTTGTACTAGCTCAGATAGAAAAAAGGGGCGTTTGCAATTGCAGCATTAAAAAATAGAGTTAAGGAACTAACAGGAATAGTGTGATAATACTAAGTTTGCAAGCCATCAATCTTGGGAAAACCGGTTGGGACAACCACTCATAAAAAACCAATCTGTTGTTAGACAAACGACTGCGTTTAAGTCTGAAGACTAGAATTTCAAACCCACGGTTTGCCTACCAAATTGATGTGAACACGACTTGTCAATAACAGTCACTACACATCATTTGCCTACGGGAAGAGAATCTGCCATGCAAAACTCTGTACTCAAGGTGAGTTCATAGCCCCACTTTTACAGTTTTACTGATTTATTAATATTTGGGGTGAGAACATGCTTTGATTTATAAATTGGATGCAAGTGTTTAAAGTATAATGATTATGTGTTTGCCTAAGTAGCGATAACCCTCCTGAGCCTATTATCATGAACTGTCAATTGCATAGATGTAGTTGTTAATAATATTCAAAGAACAAGTAAAGCTTCAAGCTTTTGTAATATGTCTTGTGTTTAAATCCAATGTATCAATCTAAACGACTTTTGTGTCGTTCTTATATATATCTTGTGCTGTTGATCTTGAAGTAACATTCCCCGGATCCTTATTCCACTGCGACCTATTTTAGGGGTGTTTCAGTGCATGAGAAAACAACAAGTCCTAGATCTTGTCTTAGGTGGCAACCAACGGGTAGAATTCTCAAGACTGTTTGTCTTAGATGGGTTCCAACAGGAAAGACATTCGCCTCTAGCACAACAAAGGTTGAAAGTGAACCCCCAAATGGTTCAAATGCAGATATCCCTAACCAATGTGAAAGCAAACAAGCTCTTAATGTCAGTGCAGGTACTCTCTTAAGTACAGGTACATCGTTCAATCCTACAGAGGAAGGACTCAGAGTTTGGTTGCGAAAAAGAAAGATATCTTAGAAAATAGGGCTTCAAGGAATTTTGATCTGATGATCACAAGATGACGTTTGAACACAGCAGTTCAAGCCTCGGTGGTCAAAGAAAATGGTGTATGCTGAAAAAAACACTTCAGGCCCCGTTCCTCAATGTTCAAAAGACGTTTGATCGCGGCAGATCACGTCTACACTACGACAACTTCGAGTTGTTTGTTGAAAAGGTCTCTTCAGGCTCGTTCCTCAAGGACAAAAAGCGTCAGATTATGACAACTCTGACCCCGTGCCCCCAAGACAAAATGTTGTTCCTACAGCAGAGAAGACAGATTCGTCACAACAAGGGTTGGAATTTCTCTTCAGTCCTTTACTTGAAGAATATTACAATCCAGCACACGGTCATGCTGAGGATAACAACAATGATCAAGCACCGAATGCATCATTTCAAGAAGCTGAATTTATCAATCCTTTTTGTACATGGGTACAAGAAATTGGTGAGCCTTCCTCACGCAACATTGATAATACCGATGTGCATTCATTTCAACCATTAGTTTGTTTACCGTTAGACAGAGATCATCCATTAGAACTATTTGTGGAAATCTCCAACCATGCCAGTCTAAACAAGACGACTATTCGTCAGATAGTACACTCTTATATAGCAACCTAATACTGACCCTGACGAATGCCCTTGACCAAGGACAAAAGGTCAAATTCCACAAAAGGATAAAATACAAAAGTAAGTAATCAATAATAAAAAGATTACCGGAAGAGATATTCCCGGGTCGTTTATGTCGACGAGGCTGCAATTGAAAGTAATCTGTTTGATGAGGAATTTGAATGATGGAGGAATTATATGGGAAACACCTGATATAATTACAAACTAAAAATAATTAAATAAAAAATTAATTTAATATACGGGAAAACAAGCAAAGAAATGGGGATCTTAAAAACTACGGGAAACCATATTAGTTATAGGGGAAATTCCTAAATTAAATCTATACTACAAGTTCGGGGAACAGAATCAGTATCGGGAAGAACATTAATATCATAAGTAGTAAGAAAATAAATGCTAATTAAATTAAAAAATCAAAATTAAATTCTAATTAACTTAAATTTGTTATAATAAAAAAAACTAGAATAAAAAACGGAGGTCGTTGAATGTTAAAGACGAAAAGAAACGTGTTAAAAGCACCCGGTAAAACGGGTCTAAGACTGAAATTTCAAGAAAAATTAAGCTATACTAAATTTTATATTTTTCCTAGACACTAAAATGACAAAAGAAATTTTATAAAAAAGAAAAATATTTTTTTATTAATTTTTGGATTTTTTATGAATTTTCTAAGAAAAAGTAATAACTAAAATCTATTTTAATTGCTAGAAAATACAAATTTAACTAGAAAAATATAGAAAAATGGTTTTAAGATACTAAAATGGTGCAGAAATTTAATGGAATGAAAAGCCCTAATTTTTATTAACTAATTGAACCCTAATTTGCTTAATTAAAATTATAAACCCTAATTAATAAAACTAAAAACAAAAATATTAACTTTTTTATTTAATTAAGAAAGACAGGGTACAAAGTGAAAGAAATGAAACATCTAGGGTAGGCGGGTAACTTAGGAAATTTTAAACTATAGAGAAAACGGGCCACCTTAGTAGTTAAGAAAAGAAACAATAACAGGACCACTGGCCTTGTGCTTATTTTTGGTTATTAAAAAATTTTGAGGAATTAGCAAAAAATTAAACTACAAAGTTGCTTAACAGCTTATCCTAACACTTTAATAAAGACACCTTCTAACTTTTATCAACGGAATAGCTTGAAATAAGAAAACAAAAATTCCAATGGCTGTCACAGAAAGTGCTTGTTTTCTAAGCTTTTTAGATTTTTGCTTATTGTGAGCTTATTTCTTGATGAAACTTAAAAACAGAAGATGCTTATTAATGCCTAAGATGTGTACTAGAGGTTTTTAAACTAAAATTTACTATGCTTAACAAAGACTAGAAAGAAAATTAAGATGAAAATGCAAATGTTTTTATGAGACTGATTGTAAGTTTTTACACAAATAAGCCTATCAGGATTATTATTTGAACCTTAAGTACTGAGAATTTTGAAAATAAGCTAACCTAGCTATTGAGAATCTTTCTAGGTATAAGGATTTGCAGTTGTTATTTCATGAAGATTGAAAGATTTCATAAAGTTTAAATGGACAAAACACTGTGTGATGTAAAATGTAGTTTGCTGATATGTATGGCAGCTGGTTTGACAATGGCAGTGCACAGGTTAACTTTTCATTTTTAAAACTTATGATCAAATGTCAAATGCATTTATCTCCTATTTAACTAAATGAGATCCATAGTGCTTATGAAACCTAAAATCTTAACCTAATACAGCTTAAATTTACCCTGGTGCTAGAACTAAGATTTTATAGTCTCTAAAATTTAACATTCTAAAAAACTAATTTCTAAATAAAACCCCGTTTAAATACTTGTATTTGACCCTAACTTCTAGCTGTTAGCGACAGATTTGCAAGCTATATTTGACTTTTTGGAGCAATTATAGCTTATCCAATACACACCCTTTAAAAAAAACTGTCTAGAAACTTATTTGCACCTATAGCCTTTTAAACAACTAGAACTTGGTAAAGCTTTTTATCTAATTATTACTAAATTAACATAATAAAGCTAATTTAAGCGCAGTTAAACTACTAGCTTATTGGAGAAAATAAGCTATGTTTCTCTCTTAGGCTTATATCTACTACTTTATGGCAGAAGGTAAAATATGAGAAAATCTAATGAGATTTTAAACTAAGACAACTTATAAACTAACACAGTTAACCCCACTAAGCTTAATGAGACAAGATAACAGTTTAGAGCTTAATATGAAGCTTTTAAGAATTTCACAGCTGTGGTCACTTGCATTTTATATTTTTTTTTTTTTCTTAAGTAAAATCTTAAACTTTTCATTACACATTAATGGAACTTACAAATAAACTTTTAAAAAGAACTAAAAGTACAAATAATGCAAAAAGAAAGACTTAATTAAAGCATTTTAAACTAAAAAACAGGGTAAAAAGGGTGTATGGCACTCGGCTTGGTCTTGGATATTTATTTTACAAGACTCTCTGAACTACTTGGCTCATGGTTGTGTTTAGCTGTGAGAGTACAAAACTCTCAAAGCTATCTAGGCCTTGCTCTTTGTCTTGGTCTTCATCTCTAACCATTGAAGGGGGTGCTCGGGTTGTGTGATTTTGCCAGGGGAGAGGGTTATAGGGGAAATGGGTTGTGGGAAAGGGTGAGAGGTTAGCTGTGAGTGGTACTTGGGAGGTGGTATGGGCTAGAAAACCATGGGAGAGGGCTGTTTGGGTTTTGGCGGGTAAGGGGAAGGACAGTTATGGTTAGCAGGGTTTAAAAGGGAAGAATGAAAAAGATGCAAGAGTGGCCCTTGAACTTTGGTTCTCTTTTTATTTCTTTTTAAACCCTTTTTTAGTTATAACAAGTTTTAGAAAGTGACAATAATGGCCCTTGTCGTTTTTATAACTAAAAGAGATAAAAGGGTTTTGGACAATTACAAAAATGGTCCCTGCTGTTTATTACTAAAAGGGAAAGGGAAGGTTAGGGTAAATTGCAAACAGCCAATTGTGTTTGTTTTAAACTTTTTTTCTTTTATAAATCCTTTTATTTTAATGGAACTATTCTAGTCCCTTAAGTTTTATAAAAATTGATTGTGGCTTTTGTTGGGCTTGGGTTTTGTTTTGGGCTTTTGGGCTGTATTGGGCACAATGGTGTGTGTCTGGCGCCAATAAGGTTTAGGCTTATGTTATTGGGCTTTTTAAGGCCCAATAAGGTACAGGGTGGTTATTGGCTTTTCAAGCCACATAAGTTATGGAGTAGTTTTGTGTGTAGAATGGCTGAGATGGCTTGTAACTGGGCTAGGATTGGGACTTCAACGTCTTCACAGTCTTTGTAGATTGCACACAAATGGGTCTGTTGATTGATTGAGGGCCCATTGGTCGCTTCACAGTAATTATACTATTGGGCGTTCACGGCGCCCATCAGATGGGTTAAGATTGGCATTCATAGTATTCTTCGTTCGGCTCGGTTTGACTGCTGTTCTTCAGTATTGACTACTGACTTTGGTATGTTTAGGACTTTGGCTTGATTTTTGTCGCTCTTTTCCCATTCCTGTATCAGTTTTGTCATTTTGGCTTGGTTTTCTGTCCTTTTGGATGATATCACTTCCGCACAATACAATATGCAAAACAACCATGTTTTTGGTAGTTTTGTCTGTTTTTGGTCATGTATAGCTAGTTATAATGGTTTCCTGTTTAAATTTTAACCAACCGTCGACGGTTGACCCATTATATAACACAACATAAGCCCAAAATGACCCATTATTATAACTTTTATATAAAAGGCAACACCTGGGTAAAAACAATTAATGCAGAACCCGGGTCAACCCGGCAGAAACCGCATGAAAACCCGACTAAAAACCCGACTGAAAAAGAAACCCGATATTAAACACCTATATGCTTTAGTGGGGGTACATGTCCCTCCAAAAGATATACCACCTCTGTCTCTCTCATTCAGGCAATTTTCATATGAAATCATAGATTTTTCTATCTCAAGTTTAAACATCGTTAGAAAGCATAAACAATTGTGGCCCGTAACGATGGCTGCAACCACAATACGTGTACATTCGCCTGCTTAACGACACCGTTTATAGGAGCTTATAAAATAAGCTTATACACGGCGAAACTTATTGCTAATATGCCCCGGGTTAATGTACTATCTTGCTCAGAATTGCGATTACGAGACTCGTTTAAAGTATAGCTAATCCGCCATGGCTGTAAACACGACCTCGGTCATGCTGCCCTGCCAAGGTATGGGTCAGTTTCATGCATCGTAAGCTCAAAAGTAGCAAAATGTTAGTAGGATATCACAACCAACGACCGATGTTCTTAGTTTGAAAACCCACCCCGTTGCTAGCGTAGTGGGAAATCACATCAACACCTTATTCCTAATATGGCTAAGGATTGGTGTCTTAGTTTGAACCCTCACCTAGACCTTTCTTCCAAGTGAGATATCACGACACACCAAATCCCTAGAAGTAAAGACGTCTTAGTGTGAACCCCCACCTCGTTGCTAGCGGAGTGGGATATCACGACACATCTTTTACTTGCTCCATAATATCAACTGCATGCTTCATTGGCAAAATTTCAATATTCATGCATTTTTGCATTCACATTTCATTCATGCTTCTTTGGCATTTATCTTTTAAATCACTATAAAATCTCGCTTTTGAAAACTCAAGTTACAAATTTGAAGCTTTTTCTGAAAACATCGATTGACTTAGTTGAATTAAATTGAGTACGTATGATTAGGTGGATTAGAAATTCACGGGAGAGAAAACCACAAGTTACTTGTATAAGTTTTTAGAAGAATCTTGCTTAGCACATAAACTTATATTTAACTCTATCATTTCTCGTTCTTCACATTTTTAAAATTCAAAGCTATAGAATTCGTGAAAGCTTGGCCTAAAGGAACTAGCTAGGGCTCAACACGCCCGATCAAGTCAAAAATTATTCTTATTCTACCCAAAAGAAAAGCAAAACTGTGACAAAACACTTATTATATTTTTGAAAAATTTTCAATTTTTTCATTTTTTTGGTATTTTGGTGGTAAAAATGGGTTTACGTGGTAACAATGCTGCAGGCAACAATCAAATCGAAGATACCCCCCCCCAAACTAGAACTAAACATCGTCCTCGATGTTTTGAAGGGTATTACATTAATCCTAAGGCCATTTATGAGGTATGCCAAAAGATAAAACGTTAGTCGATAAGATTAGGATATCGGATTCCCAAATGAAGCTGAGGATGTGAAACTCTTGATGAATGACAAAACTGAGAGTCTTCACAATCCGGGCAATCCTGGACAATAAACAACAACAACATGGAAACACGGGTAATGGAAAAGACAAGCTATCTTACACAACAACAAAACATTTATTTATACTACGGATAAGCATGGGGTGCCTCCCACACAACAACAACACTTATTACAACTACGGATAAGCATGGGGTGCCTCCCACGAAGCGCTTGTTTAGGGTCGCGATGCTTGACCCATCACAAGGATTTATGGATCCTTGAGGAAACAAGTGGAAATTAAAATCATCATCGGACTTTCATTCAAGTGACTACGATAAGTATTGAATTTCATGAAAGTTCCACTCCGATGAGATACATCCGGCCTAGAAGAATGATACTTTTGAAATGCCGGGATCAAATATGGTGTCTTCATCCCCACAGGAGAGAAGAGAAGGCGGAATAACGGGAATGAACAGAAATGGGAGAAAGATCCATACAACATAAGCGAAAATAGATTCACTAGAAGGTATGAAAGCTAACTCAAGGGTGGGCAAAACATTAAGCACATGAACTCTTGGTTCGCTTTCTTGGAAAATATTTCCCACCACATCCATTGTAAGATTGCCCAGCTCGGGCTCAATCTTAAAGCAGAAACGATCATACTCTGGTTGAGATATGATTTGAGCGAGTTCATCGGTGAACTCCTCATGAAAATCACTCCTATTGGAAGGATGATATGAATTGATCGAAAGATCAAAGATGAACGAATCATATTGAGAAAAATCAACATGAGTAGTGGTACTGCCACTACTCTTCTCTTTAAAATGATCGTTATCAATGTAGAAAGCTTTATAATCTGGAAGAGATAACTCAGAATGAGTAGTGGGACTGCCACTACTAGGCTCTTCCAAATTAAAGCAGAAAGTTTCCAATTCGGGCAAAGAATTATCAAAGGTATTAGTCTCCTCCAAGAAAAGGTTAGGAAATGTGGAGGTAGACTTGGTCACAACAACGGAAGATGGAACGGGATTATCTTTTAATGCTTCGATTTTAGCAACAAGACGATTGACATTCAACAATGTTTCACGAAGGGTATCGTCTTTGATTAAAAGAATGTCATCCTCAATCCTTCCAACTTCGGGAATAACAATCTCCATCACCTTCGAGCTAACTGGCTCAGAATTGGGAGGTGATGCCTCAACATACTCGACATCGTTACTAGAGAAGGAATCTTCATCAGTCGAAGTAGAATCAACGTTAGAATCAGAGAAATCCTCAGATTGATCTTTTGAAATGTCAAGAGGCGGAGAATTGTCATGAAAAGGCACATCACACACTTTGGGAACACCTTTGGACTCACTTGGGATTGGGACAAGGATTTCAACACTAGACTTTATGAATTCGTCCGATTCCGTTGCCGAAATTGTGTCAAGATGCTCATTCTCCATAATTAGAGAGTTTACGGGCTCCTCGGTTGATAAAACGGGTGTGATTGCAATGGTATAGTCCTCGTCATCATCATCATCACAGTAGACGAGAGGGCGATTCCAAGCCGGAGTATTGATGTACTCAGATAGCTCGTCACTTATGATTTTCACATCTTGAACAAGTTTGCTAAGCAATTCTTGCACTTCCTCGGGTTGAGCGTGCTTAACTTCAATAAAGTTGTCCCAAGCATGCAATAGAACCTTAGGCGTTTTCCCAAAAGAGATACGATTAAACTTTTTGAGAAAGCTTTCAATCGATTTCATTAGGTCCTCTTGGGCTTGCAAAGCTTCCATGCTCATTGGTTGAGGAGGTTGATGATTGACGGAAAATTGCGGGGTTTGAAGTTGGTCAAAACCGAAAGAATTAGAATCATAGCAAGGATTTTGCTCATGATAATAGTCTTCATTCATCGGTTGACACTGAAAAGTCTCATGAGGACCTCCACAATAGTTACAACAAAGGAATTGTTGTTGAAGACTTTGAGGATTTTGTGAGAAATTAAAGTCTTGATTGTAACACAGTTCCGATTGGATAAACGGAACTTGGGGTGAACAATCGTAACCATAATGAACATTGTTTCCAAAATTCTCATAAGAATGAGTCGGGGGTTGTGGAGATGGGTTTGAATAATCGGGAGTGTTATTAGATGAGTACGGAGTTAAAACATTTGGTGTTTCACTCCGAATCTTACAATAAAAACAAACTCCATCATATTCATTGCAACCACATTTTTGGCATTGACCAAAAATTTTTGGTATTTGCACACTTTTTCGAGCTTGTGGGATCTTATCAACAGTTTGTTTGGTTGGTTCCGGATTAGAGATAATCGGAGTTTTCGGTGGACAATTATAACCAATATGAGCACCTTTCCCACAAGACTTACAAGTGCATCGTTGACAAAAGATGCCATCTAACGAATCACCACACTCGCAACAACACTTTTGGTCGATTAGTGGAGATTTTTGTGAGGAATTGACACTGGGGTCTTGTTTGACAACGAATGGCTCTCGAGGAGCATTAACAACGTTGGAATTGTCATTGGATGACTTGGAAGTATTTTGAAACTTTTGAAAAGCTTTCTCCAATATCTTTCGTGTCAGGTCACATTCTAGACAATTAAGACCATGCAACAGGTCTCCACAATCGAAACAAATTCTTTCAATCTTAATGTGTTGTTGAGACGAATTCGGGCAATGGAACAAGAAATCTTGTATTTGAGTTCACTTTTACAACAAAGGCTGAAGTGTGCAAAATTTCCACAAGCCGCACATGCTTTAATCGCTTAAAAGGCGACAATCGAATGATGTCATAATAAGATTAAATAATAGAGGGATACGACAGAATTAATTGATAACGAAAGGAAAAACGAAGAAAAAGAAGATTATTTTTGGTTTTTTCGAATTTATTAACAACATATTTCACAATTGGACAAAATCAGATAGACAACTTAAACCTGATAATCAATCTTACTTCACGGTAGCTCTCAGAATGAAAAACGCACAGGTGAGCGGAGGAGTAGGAATAGCGCGAAGCTTATTTCTCCTTTCGGGTCGTAGTTCCTAGGAACAACCCTCCTTATACCCACTTTATAGTTTGTTTATCAAAATGAGGTGAGCCGTATATCGTAAGTGACACAGAAGGCAAGTTTTAAATCTTTAGTTCGATTGGGAACTCAGTAGTTCACCGGAACTTATTATGATAATACTCAGTTGAGAATATTATATTTTGGTATTTTACCAATTAGTGAATTTTATTTTTTTTATGGAAATTTTTTTTTTTTTTTTTTTTTTTTTATGGACAATTTTTTTATATTTTTGATTTTTTTGGTTTTTTTAATTTTTATATGATATGTATTAATAAAAAGAAAAGAAAAATATTTTTGTGTTTTTTAATATGATATATTAATAGTAAGATAAGTTCAGATCAAAGTCGGATGATTATCGTAGCAAATGCCTCCCCGGCAGCGGCGCCAAAAATTGATTCGTGTGATAGTATACATGAGAATCAATGATAAAAAGATTCCGGAAGAGATATTCCCGGGTCGTATGTCCCAACGAGGCTGCAATTGAAATTTATCCTGGTTTGATGAGAAATTGAATGATGGAGAATATATGATATGAACACTGATATAATTACAACTAAAATTAATTAAATAAAATCTAATTTAATCTACGGGAAACAAGTATAGGAAATGGGGATCTTAAAAACTACGGGATACAAAATTAGTTAATATGGATAGAACTTAAACTACGGGAAACAAAATTAGTTATAAGGAAATCCTAAAATTAAATCTAAATTAAATACGGGGAACAGAATAAGGTATTGGGAACCCTAAATACTAAAAATTAAGAAAATAAATGCTAAATTAAATTAAAAATCAAAATTAAATCCTAATTAACTTAATTTGAAAAATAAAGAAAACTAGAATAAAAACGGAGGTCGTTTGAATGCTAAACGAAAAGAAACGGTAAAACGCACCCGGTAAAAACGGGTCTAAAACTGAAATTTAA
>BQNB010027772.1:0-57304 GCA_026074375.1 Tanacetum coccineum
TGAGACTTTGTTTGTATACCAAAGTGAATGCGGAATCTACACTTTGATACTCTAGAGGTAATTATCAATGGAACAGTAACAATCAAAGAACAATAAATAAAATACAAACTGCTTCAATATTATTAGAATAATACGAGAACTCTTGATAGTACTAGGGTTACAAACCTTGAAGCTATTCTTTCTCTAAAATATATCTAAATCTCTTAAGCATAAAACTATTTTAAACCTTAAACTAGGATCTCCTTTTATACAAACAAAGAGTCCTTTACAAGATAAATGCCGAACTATTTGGAAGTTGTTACAATTCAAATACAAATATAACATATATACATTCCTTATTTTTCTCTTTGCATCATTATCTCCAAGTCAGCAGCTTCGACCATCAGCAATATTAATCTTTCTTCTAGCAGTATTAACTAACTCTGGCAGTACTAAGTATGTACTGGCAGTACTAACTCCATTAGTACTGTTAGTTATACCTTGGCAGTATTAACTCTTATGAAGATTTATTCCCAACAGCAGTGAAGAATTGGAAGGTACCTAAGACACCATCCGGGATACAATCATTCTTGGGATTGGCAGGTTACTACTGACGTTTCATCGTAAATTTTTCTGAGATTGCTAAACCCCTTACTTCACTGACTTAGAGTAATCGAAAGTTGTAGTGGGCTAAGGAACAAGAGGAAGCTTTTCAGACGTTGAAGGGCAATTTGTGAAATGCACCAATATTGTCATTTATTGATGGATCCAAAGAGTTTGTAGTTTACTACGACGCGTCGAATCAAGGATCAGGTTGTGTACTCATGCAAAGAGGCAAGGTAGAGAATGCGACAGCAGAAATGTTGCGTGGCCTGGACCAACTAATGAAAAGGAAGGAAGGTGGAGGTATGTATTTATTATGGGTTCTATTAATAGGTGATGTAAGGACATTAATGATGGACGAGGCTCATGCATCAAGGTACTTGGTACATTCGGGAGTGGATAAGACGTACTATGACCTTAGAGATATGTATGGTGGCCATATATGGAGAAGGATATTGCTACCTATATTAGCAATTGTTTGACTTGTTTAAAGGTGAATGCTGAAACATCAAAGACCTTTGGGTTTATTGTAACAACTAGAGATACCGGAGTGGAAGTAGGATATAATAACTATAGACTTTATTACAAGGTTGCCAAGATCAAGTAGTGGGTATGATATAAATTGGGTAATAGTTGATAGACTGACTATGGTATGCCCATTACATGGTAGTACGTGAAGATTTTAAAATGGAAAATTTGGCGAGACTTTACACTAATGTGATAGTTACAAGGCATGGAGTGCATGTGTCGATCATCTCAGATCGTGGTGGAAGATTTACTTCGCGGCTTTGGTAGACATTGCGGGAGGCATTGAGAACATGGCTAAAACATGCGTACTACTTATCATCCTCAAATGGACGGACAAAGTGAGCGTACCATTCAGACTTTGAAGGATATGTTGAGAGCGTGCATGATTGATTTTTTTGGTAGTAATTAGGATACTCATCTATCCTTAACTGAGTTTTCTATAATAATAGTTATCATTCGGGTGTTTGATGTGTTCCATTTGAAGCGTTGTATGGGAGGAAGTGTTGGTCACATGTTTTTTTAGGCTGAAATTGGAGAAATTCGGTCGATTGGATCAGAATTGGTACAAGAGACAACAAATAAGGTGATGTTGATTAAAGAAAAGCTCAAAGCGGCTATAGATTGCCAAAAGAGCTATGTTGGCAATATGCGTAAACATTTAGAGTTGAAGTTGGTGATAAAGTAATGTTAGAAGTGTCGTCTTGGAAAGATGAAGTGCATTTTGGAAAGAAAGAAATGTTAGCACCAAGATATGTGGGACCATTTGAGATCATTAAAGGGATTGGTCCTCTGGCCTATTGAATAAGATTGTCTCAATAATTTAGTGGTGTATTTGATGTTTTTCAAATTTAAAGGAGTATTGGACGGATGCAAATATGCACGTGCCTTTGGAAAGAATTAAGGTAGACAAAACTCTTTGTTTTGCTGAAGAACCTGTTGAGATTATCGATCGTGAGGTTAAAAGTTTGAAGCATAGTAGGATTATGATAGTTAAGTCCATTGGAACTCGAAGCGAGGTTATGAGGATTTCATAAAAACTAAGTATCCACAATTTCTCATTGAGCAAGCTATCGTTGGAAGTACTAAGTAAAGTTGGACACATAGGCTTACGGGTAGACCTTAGTGCACCCTTAAATGTTCTTATATGGTTTAGTTAATGTTATATTTTGAATAAACTCAAAGACAAGCCGATTCTTCAAAAACGTTGAGCTTTGTAACAACTCATAACTTAGTTCCAAGCCAGTTCTTGTTTGATGAGTTGCGGGGTTAGGTTATGAATGACGTTGTTACACAACTTAAAGTTTTTGACGAGTTTTCTTGAAGACGGGCAATGTTCATGTAGTTGGATGTTTATTTTTGCTTAGAGTTGTTATACTACTATTTATACCCTTGCATGGGCAAGCGAAGTTGTAAGCAATGGGTTTCTGATTGTGAAAGTTAGACGAGATTCAAAGTGTGGCCCTAAGTTTACGTGGGAACGTGAGGACCATATGAAAGCTAAGTATTTCCCGATTGTTTGTTAATGATGATGTTGAACCTATTAGTTAAATCTCAAGACGAGATTTCCCTAAGGAGGGGATACTGTGACAACCGTGACTTGAGCGGGTTAGTCAAATCGTTAGAGTTGACTAAAGTATTGATACGAGTTATATTTATGTGCTTATGTAATCTATGTGAGTATCGGTTATCAATCCATGGAGCATGATCGTCTCATTGTGATTAAATTAATAGTTGTTATGGGTATTTCATTTTGTTCACATTTTTATGACAATGGAAATGATAGTGTAATTTTATGTGCATACGTATTATTTTGTGTAAGTATTATGTATGTACGTATTTAAGTATTAGTGGTTTGTAGGAGTAAGATTTAGGTCTAGTAAATATAGAAATTAGATCTTAGTTTTATTAAGTTAGTAAAATAACATTAGAAATGAAATTTATTTATAATCATTTAATTTAGTTTTAATTTAAAAGGTTTAAAATGTAGAATAAAAGGTTTTTATAAAAATGTCAAAAATTAAGGGTTGATTGTGTAATTAATAATAATTAATAAAAAAAATATATAAATAACATATATACATATATTTGGACGAAATTTTATAAAAAAATATATATTTTTAATTAATTAATGGATGTTTGGTTGGACCGGTTTAGGGAGAAAAGGGGGGAAAGAAAACCCAAATTTAGTTAAAGTTGGATTCTAATTAGGTAATTATCCAAACCTTTTCTTTTCACTATAAATACAAACCTCTCATCCCTTTTTTTTGTAAAATCAGTCAAACAAAGAGAAAAGAAAAAAAAAGTTTTTTTTTATCAATAATCAAGTTGATGATCTTGTGTATCAAGATCAATGTTTAAGGCATGTTAATAAACCCTAACTATTTTAATTCTCTTTAATTATTCTTGTAACAATTTTAAGGATGGACTAGGATTTATATAAGATGAATAAAGGATTTTTATAAAAATTTCAAAATAAAAGGTTAAATGTGTAATTAATAATAATTAAAAAAAAGATAAGGGGACGATCTGTGGAAAAAAAAGAAAAAAAGAGTTTTATTAGGAAACAAATTAGTATTAGATAGGAATTAGGAGTATTGGTCTAGCCTATAAATACAAAAACCCCTCCTCCCTATTTTTTTTATCGGTAAAACCAAGACAAAAAAAAGATTTTTATTCAAGATCAATTTGGTGATTTAAGGTTTCAAAAATCAAGGATTAAGGTATGTTTAAAAACTCTAATTATTTTAACTTTCTTTTTAATTAATGTAACAATAAAGTGATGGATAGATTAGGGTTCATAAAAATCTATAAATTAATGATGTTAAACCTAATTAGAAGTGTTTAGGGATAGATTAGATGCGTTTTGATGTATTCGGTTAGAGTTAGAACGCGATAGAATTGAAGTTAGGGTTGAGCAGAATTTTGAGTCATCTTGTTCGAATGTTATCTCAATGATGGT
This sequence comes from Tanacetum coccineum, assembly GCA_026074375.1. Lineage (NCBI taxonomy): Eukaryota > Viridiplantae > Streptophyta > Magnoliopsida > Asterales > Asteraceae > Tanacetum > Tanacetum coccineum. The sequence goes on from BQNB010027772.1 coordinate 4,070, forward strand.
AACGTTTTTTATTATGAATCTTATGTCTATTGATAATTTCAGAGAGTCTAGTTTCCAAAAAGTCTGGCCCCGAAAGGTTTTGAGGTCGGGAAGTTAGTCAAATAATTTTCGCAAAAAAAGTTGTCAAAACAGTAAATTCGGGTCAGATTTGGGTATGATTTCGGGGAGTAAAACCCCCACTTAAAGTTAAATTTTGGGTTATCCAAAAATCGTGAGTCATATTTTAGGTGTCTATTAACTCCAGTTCGAAGGGCTAGCGATAAAACATTTTCTAAGTATTTTTAAGGACGTCAAACTTTTTGGTGCGCGTTTAGATCCGAATCTGAGTATTTTGTAAAGATAAATTTTATAAAATAGTTCAACTTAATATTATTTTTGCTAAAAAATCACAGTAGCTCACAACTCATTGGAAAACTATGGAATGTAAGGAAAACCATCAATTAGGTGTTTTAGTATTTTATTTTTGGTCATAAAATAACTATAAATTTTTGACGAAAACTGAAAAGTTGGAAGTTAATGGTTAAGACTATATAGAGTATGAAAATGATTTGGGAGATGAATATAAAGGATCATAAACTTAGTGTTAGGTTTAGAGGTCCATCATGTTATTGTTACATTGGCTTGGGCATTCTCCTAACCGAGTGTAACTTGTGTTTTGTTATGATTAGATTGTGTGCAAGATCTTGTCAAGTAAGCTGAGCATCAGGTGAGTTTCATAGTCCCATTTTACTATGTTTTCTTAGGATGGAAATGATGCAAAATATGTTTTGAAATGTTTTGATTGCTGTGATTATGTGGTTTAAGTTACTCATGGACTTTTAAGTAGCTATTATATGTTATGTGCTGCATGTTGTATGATGTTGCATTGGTCTTCGCCTACTTTGTGGGTAAGAGGTTTCGCCTTCTTTGTTTGGGTATGAACCTGTGCGGATACGGTACCAAGAGTTTGGGATTGGGGATAACATTCCTCTCCATGACTATATTTTGTGGTTTGGATTGGGGGACACGTTCCGTCCCAATGGTAATTGTTGGTTGCATGAATGCTAGCATGTATAATAGCCAGCTTAATTGTCCTGCCATGTTTTTTTTATAATCACAGTAATTGATTTAAATCTTGTATTGGTGTCGTAAAACCTATGACTCTCACCAACCATTGTGTTGACGTTTAAGAATTCCATTTTAAGCAGTGAGCGTTTATGAGGTGTTGAAGTTAATAAAAGTGGCTAGAGAGACCATTAGGATGGCATTGGAAGTTCTCATTTGATTTTATTTTGAAATTGTTTGCATGAATTTTTGAATGTTATTAGGTTTAATAGGGTTGTGATACATTGTCTTTGTATTGATGAGACCTCTTTTTCATTAATACAAGATGCAGTTCCTTTGTTTTCGGTATTGTCATGACACATCGTGTCTTTTATATTTAGTTATGCATATAGTGAATCTCTATTGTTGACACCATTGTGTTGTGATGATATCCATGAAGTTACGCCTCGTGTTTCCGCCTTGGCAGGGTGGGACATCTGTTGAACTGAATTTTTCTTGAATCAAACTCCATAGCTTATCCAGGTCATCTCTATCAAATTTCTGTAACATATCATCAAAAGTCTGATACGCTTCTATATGGTTTCCAACTCTGATAATTTTTTTTACATTGAACATTTTTATATTTTGTGATTATCAAAACGTAAAGATGTGAAAAATATTAATAATGTTTTTAGGAATTATTTCTATCAATAACTATCATCGTCAATTTCTGTAGCTCTTCTTCTGATAATTCCTTTTCTTCTTCAGCTGATTGTTCTTCATTAGTCTTTTGCCTCTTAGACCCTTCATAGTCAAGTTCTGTTTCTGCAGTTCTCTTATAACTTCCAGTTGATATCTTAGGAACTAATCTGTCACTCTCCATGGGAACAAAATCTTTTACCCTCTTCATTGTAGTCTCAAATAACTCATTGATCTCATCAAAGGAAAGTTTCTTCAATTGTTGTAGAGTGTGACTTCCCATATTCTTGATATAATTACACATGTAAGTTCTTTGACGAGCTTGAGTCATGGGCTTGTTCCTTATTTGTTCAGCTCTTTATTGGGCAAACAATCTCTTTCTTTCATTTATCATTTCTACAAGCAGTCTTGCTTTCTCAACTTCAGAGAATTTTCCTCTTTCTTCTGCTTGTAACTTCTGTGCTAATTCTTCATCAGCTTCAATTTGAGCTTGTATGTTATCCCATTCTTCAGCATTGAAAGTGTTAGCTTCTTCATGAACTCTGGCTATCCTTTGCCTTTCTTCTTCATCAAGTTGTTCTTGCAATCTCAGAGCTTCTTCATACCCAAGTCTTTCTTGCTCTAGTTGCAACTTTGTTTTCTTCTGAACAGGTTCAGCTTCTTTCATAATAGCTTTGCCTTTATCTTTTCTCTTTGCTGCACTTCTTCTGATGTACACTAAACTTTCAGCAGCAGTTTTAACTTCAGGGCTGGCAGTACTAACTTCTGCACCAGCAGTACTAACTGGTACATTAGCAGTACTAATATCAGGCTCAGCAGTATAAACTTCTTCAGGAGCAGTAAACTCAAAATCAGGTTCCAAATCATGCTCATGCCTCCCCTGAGTCTGTGCACCCATCTGTACCAGAGTAATTCCCTCATCTTCATCAAGCTGAGCAATCTTCCTCCCCTGTTTGGAAGGATCCTCCAAGTCATCTTCATCTTCTGAAACAATAAGTCTGACCCTTCTTCTAGCTTTGCTTGACTTAATTATGTTCTCCAACTTCTTCACCTTCATGATGAGCTTAGTGTAAGCAGCACCATATGTCAGTTTGGTCTGCTTCAAGTCGGATTCCAAACTCTCTACTTTCTTGGACAATGTGGTACAAAGAACCGTCAATTCATGAAGTGTCATACTGCCCTCATCACTTCCAAGTGAGTGAACTCTTGGGGGAAGTGAATCATGAGGCATGGTAGCAGCCTCTTCTGTAACATAGGTTGTTTGCATAGATGGTGGTGAAGTTGGTGGTTGTGAGGTGGATGGAGCACTGGTGGGTGTGTGATGAGACTCAACTAGGACTGTTGATCCTTCACCCTGAAAAATTAGGCCCTGAACAAGCATTGTTGGAAATAATGGAATGTCCACCCTATTATAACCCTTAGAAATCCTTCTCATATTGCCAAAAAGTTTTTGAGTAAGAGTATGAGCAATATAAGTTCTTTTGTGAGGTAGAAGTTGTCTTTTGTGCTTGTTCAAAAAGATTTGTATAAATCTTGGATACATTAAAATTTTAAACCGATTATCCAAGTTTTTTAACATGCCATCAAAAATCAATTTTGAAAAATTAAAGGTTCTGTTTGTCGCCAAGCAAATGATAGCAGTGGCTATGTTGCTACTAAATTGATCCCAAGCAGTTTTCTTAGCACTCAAACAATGAAGGATGGTATGAATCAAAAACCTCCATTGAGGGGAAAAGTGTCCCTTTTGAAAAGTTAATCTGTCAGAATTAGACACATACCCCATAAGCATTATTAAGTCTCTTTAAACCCAATGCTAGCAGTACTAACAGACAATATTAACATTTGACTTACTACTGTTGTAGACAAACAAGCCAGCAGTATTAAATCTTCCCCTTAAACCAAGCAGTACTATCAAACACAAAGCAGTACTAACTTTGGTTTAAGTCCAACAGTAGTAACTACTAAACCTAGCAGTACTAATACACATGAATTAAATCACAGCAGCATAAACCATGTATTTGAGCAGCATTAAGTCTTTTCTTGGCAGTACTAAGTTGAACCAGCAGTAGAAACTTGTAGAAGCCCTTAATTTCCAACACTGGTGTAGGTTTTGTGTGTGTGTTGGTGTCATAAAGGACATAGCCTTTTTGAGTGGATGCATAGCCAACTAAAACAGTGGGAATTGATCTTGGTTCAAATTTATCTAGTGTGTGGTGATGGACATAGGCTCTACATCCTATGATTCTCAAGTGTTCAAGTAGTGGTGGTTTTTGATACAAAATCTCATAGGACGATTTTTTATTGATGGTTCTGGATGAAAGTCTGTTAATAAGGTATGTGGCAGCTAATAAGTAGTATCCCCAAAAATGAATAAGGATCTGGGCTTGAAATTTAAGGGATCTTGCTATATCTAAAAGTTGTCGGTGTTTCCTCTCTACTTTAGCATTCTATTGTGAGGTGATTAGGAAAGAGGTCTGGTGAACTATGCTCGTGGATTGAAAAAAAATCTTATGATTCTCAGGTGTTCAAGTAGTGGTGGTTTTTGATACAAAATTTTGATAGGGTGATTTTTTATCGATTTGGAAGCGAGGTCATGAGATTTCATAAAACTAAGTAATCAACGTTTGTTCGTTGTACAAGCCTATCGTTGGAAGTACTAAGTAAAGTCGGACACATAGGGTCATTGGCAGACTTTAGTACACCCTTGAATGTTCTGAGGTGGTTTGGTTAATGTTATATTTTGAATAAACTCGAAGTCGAGATGATTCTTCAAAAAAGTTGAGCTTTGTAACAACTCAAACTTAAGTTTTCCAAGACAATTATTTGTTTTTGATGAGTTGCAAGTTAGTTACAATGACTTGTTATACAATTTAGGGTTTTGACGAGTTTTCCTTCCCTCAAAGACGGGCCGATGGTTCATGGTAGTTTAAATGTTATTTTGCTTAAAAGAGAGTTGTATGATGCTATTTGTACCCTTGTATGGGCAAGCGAAGTTGTAAGCAGTGGGTTTCTGATCGTGAAAGTTAATTGAGATTCAAAGTGTGGCCCTATGTTCACGTGGGAACGTAAGAACCATATGAAAGCTAAGTATACCTGATTGTTTGTTAAGGATGATGTTGAACCTACTAGTTAAATCTCGGGACGAGATTTCCCTAAGGGGATATTGTGACATAGCTGCGCTTTTGAGCAGTTAGTCAATCGTTAGTATTGATTTGAGTTTCATTATGTGTTATAGTAATTATGTGTTCATGTGATCTTATGTGAGTTGGTTACTGATATGTGAGAAATCACATATCCGTTTTATATAAAAAAAATGACCCTAAAAAGATGAAATAATGCAAATTATGCTTGTATATTGTGTATTTTGTCTTTTGTATGTGTAGGTGCGGATATTTCTAATATTCACATGAAGAAGGCCAAAATGGGACAAAAACGAATACTAGAACGGAAAAAGTACACAAGAGCCGGGTGTTTATTAGCAAGGGTCAACAAAAGTCAACCTTGGTCAAAATTGGAAATTCCAAAACCTTGAAAATTCCCAAATGGTCCTAAATGTTAAAGACACTCACAAATATTAACCAAAATCTTCTTCACCCGTTAGTCCTTGCTTATTTCAGGCTAGTACCTTAAAACTATTAGGTACTAACGCTGTGTTAAAGTTTAACCAGAAGTCCACTTTACAAACCTAGTCCATCCATTTTTACCAAGTCCAGTACAAATCAAACTGGGTCAGGCCCAATTGTTTACCCAATATCCCAACTATGGATATACTCCTTCTTCTTAAACTTTTCACGCGCCAAAATTGTAATAAAAAAGCTATGATCTAGATCGTGATTGCTACTCGGCCTACGTGGACTCAAAGATTCTAATACAAAGCTCCAACTCAGCAAGTGAAATGTCACTCCTTAATTCTGATTGGCTGAGTTGAGACCTTCTGACAACAAGGACTGACACGCATCCACCAAAGAAACACAACAATTGAGGGATTTTTACACTAAATCTAGTTGAAAAGAAGCACAATCAGTTCTCAATGATTGGATTGCCAAGCTGGCAATCCATGTGACTTCTCTCAATCCAAGGGCTACAATTAAAGATGCTAATTCAGTTGGGGATCTATGCCTAAGAATGAAGATGCTAAGGAGCATCTAACCACCTCAAAGGCTCCCAAATCCGGCTATAAATACAGCCTCACTTCACATTGTAACAAGCGAGTTTTTCATTATTTTTTTAGCTTATGTAGTGAAGCTTGTTTTCAAAATTTAGTTTTTTAATTCAACTTAATGTACCTTTTACTTTTCCAAAAGCATTGTAACACTTCTTAATCAATAAAAGCTTTGTTTTTTTATTAAATCTCTTGTTAAATTCAGTTTCCCATTACTTGTTCATTAACAAATGCTACTGGTTTCATAAGCTTTTTGTCAAAGCTCCTTAATAAGCTCTAAAAAGCTGAGTCATAACCTTGGAATTGATGGCTGCTGGAATGGATACAAAGCTTGTAATCAAAACCTGAAGTTTAGGTGTTAGGATTAGAATAGGCAAATTTTTGGAAGCTTAGCTAGCTCGTAGCTATAAGCTAAAGTTATAGTTTAAGCTCTATTGTAAGTAAATGATCTCTATTTAGCTGAGATCTAAGGTACATTTTACTTAATCCTTTTAGATTTTCAAAGTGTTAGTTAAAACTGCTATGTTCTAATTGCTAATAAACTGCTAGTATATTAATTTGAATGATTTTAGTTGTCTAATCTGTCTTTAAAGCTTTGTTTGATTGTTGTTACTTTAGCGTATCTGAGTTTAGTTAAAGCTTGTTGTAGTTTAAAGTTCATCAGTTTGCATTCTAGCAAATAATTATGTTCAATGGCTCAAAATTATGATAATTTGCTCAATCCTTAATCTGTCATGTTTTGGTTGAAAGTTGTTAATAAAGCTCAATTAGTTGTTAAAAATCAGTTATGAAGTGTTTTTGATCAAAAGAATGAATTAGTTTTCAAGGAATCATGGTTTTTATAGTTTAAAGGGGTGTTTGGCCAAAGATTTAATCAATAGGCTAAAACTGCTAGTGCATCTAAAAGTTGTAAAGCTAAGTTTAATTCATCATAATTTAGCATAAAAAGTAGTTTAGAGTAAAGTTTTTGTAGTTTCATCTAGTTTTACAAGCTTTGTAAGGAATTCTAAGTTTCCATATTCTAGTTTTTGGTTTAACTGCTTAAATCACTAAATCTTGTATAAAGCTTGTTAAGTTCTGAGTTACAGTTTCATTTAGTGCATTTGTAGTAGTTATTTGAGTTTCAAAAAGATTAAGAGTCAGTTTTCTAGTCAAATGAACATTTTGAGAGTTCAATCAGAGCAACCCTATGAGCATTCTAATAATCAGCTTAGTTATCTCATAAGCCTTAGTTCAGCTTAAATTTTGTGCACTTTAGCTTTTAATAGTCTTACTAGTTAGTAATAAACCAAAATCAAATAGTTTAGTGAAGGTTTATAGTCTGAGTTTGCATCTGCTAGTTTTAAGTTTTAAGTAAGAGGTTTTTCTAAAACTCGTGATCTAAGTGGTATTCTATCATCTAATTTTAATAATAATCCAAATCTAATTCAAAATGTTTCAAATGGGGTAGTAGAAAGAAAGAATATGACCTTACAAGAGATGTCTATGACCATGCTTAATGAAAAATCCATTCCACAAAAGTTTTGGTGTAATGCCGTTGATACGTCAACTTATATATTAAATAGAAATTTAATTTGACCAATACTAGAAAAAACTCCTTATGAAATATTTAGAGGTAGAAAACATTCTTTGGAATATTTTAAAGTATTTGGAAGCAAGTGCTTCATCTTAAATACTAAAGACCATCTAACCAAGTTTGACCCAAAGTCATACTGGGTGTTTTCTTGATATTCTCAAAATTGAAAGATTATGTGGTATTAAATACAGTAAACATGAAAGTCAAAGAATCACTCACGTGACATTAATGAAAGTCCACCTCCTACAAATTATCACATTGGTTTGTTGATGGTGTTGGTGAAGAAGAAGCCCTTTAGAAAGAATACCAAATAGTAATACTAATAATGAAGAAGATGGAGTCTATAGAAGTTGTAGAATTTGGTAACATTAAGGAGTCGAAAATCATCCACTAGATAAGTCATAGGAAATCTTAATAAAAGGTACCTAAAGATCTCAAAGCCAAAAAACATAGTAATTTCTTTTGTGTGTTATATCTACAATACGAACCCAAAAATACAATCGAAGCATTAAAAGATGAAAGTTGGGTTGTAGCTATGCAAGAAGAACTAAATCAGTTCGTAACTAATGATGAATTAGTCCCTTTAACTATAAGTCAATCCGTCATAGGAACAAAATGGGTCTTTAGAAACAAATTAGATGAAAATGGTATTGTATCTAGAAACAAGGCTAGATTGGTAGCACAAGGTTATAATCAACAAGAAGGTATAGATTACGATGAAACATATGCTCCGGTAGCCAGTGAGAGTCAATTAGAATACTTCTTGCTATTGCTTGTGCAAATGATTTTAAATTATATCAAATGGATGTAAAAAGTGCTTTTCTAAACTGGTTTATAAATGAAGAGGTTTATGTTGCTCAACCTCCGGGGTTTATTGATTTTCAAAAACCAAACTTTGTTTATAAACTTAAGAAGGCTTTATATGGTCTTAAGCAAGCTCCTAAATCTTGGTATGATAGACTAAAGATTTTTGTTAAAATTCTCGAGTACTCGTATGAATGTCGATAACACACTTTTTACTAAGAAATCAAAGTCACATATTATTATTGTTCAAATATATGTCGACGACATTATATTTAGTTCCACGTGTCAAAACTTATGTGATGATTTTGCAAAAATCATGCACGACGAGTTTGAGATGAGTATGATGGGCGAGTTAAACTTCTTCTTGGGTCTTCAAATCAAACAAATGGAAGACAAAATATTTTTCAATCAATCCAAGTACATCAAGGAGATGTTAAGAGTTTTGATTGATGATTCAAACCAACCCAAGTACCTCCAAGTCAACGGAGATCAAGCTCACTAAGGACGATGAAGCCGACTCCGTGGATAGCTCTAAATATCAAGGTATGATTGGTAGTTTACTTTATTTAACTGCAAGTAGGCCCGATATTATGTTTAGTATTTGCTTATGTGCTCGTTTCCAAGAGAATCCTAAGACTATCCATTTAGAAGCCGTAAAGCGTATATTTAGGTATATTAGAGGAACTAGTCACTTAGGATTATGGTATCCGAAAGGAACCGGAACAGAAACTGTAGTTTATGCCGACTCCGACCACGCGAGCGATTACGTTGATCGCAAAATCACTAGTGGCATTTGTACGTTCATGGGATGTTGTTTAACATCTTGGTTCGCTAAGAAACAAACGGCCCTTGCTATCTCCATGACCGAAGCCGAATATGTCTCCACCGGAAAGGCATGTCAACAAGCACTATGGATGAACCAAGCTCTCATCGACTACGGCATACGCTTTGACAACGTTCCTTTTATGTGCGACAATAAAGAAGCTATCGACTTAAGTAAAAACCCTGTACAACACTCTAGAACTAAACATATAGAAATCCGTCACCACTTTCTACGCGATAACGTCCAAAAGGGCAATATCTCTATCGAGAAAGTTGCATCCGAAGACAATATAGCCGATATATTTACTAAGCCTTTAAAACGTAAAGTATTTAATTATTTAAGATTAGGATTAGGAATGATGGAACTTATCATGGATAGTGATCCTTCATCATCCCAAAAATAATCGTAAGCGAAAACCCTAATGAAGTAATTATTCATTATTCAAAAGATGTTAATTCTCATTACAAGTTCCAATTAAAAAACTTCCGATCATGAATATAATCGAGATTAGAATTTTACTAGATAATGAAAATATCAATAAAAAGACCATAGATATCTTCAAAATCTACATGTATGGTCAATACATGAAAATTACAAAATCAATTGAAAAGGACAAAAAGAACAATCATCGAATTGCAACTTACACTTGTGTTGACGATGCTTTGTTAAGTCTAAATGTTCATAAATGAGTGTGTTATTAGTAATGGTCAAACTTATGCTAAAAGATAACACACTCCTAGTAGGATTGACTATGTTGAAATTCCATCAGGGAATTCACTACAAGTTGCATATTTCACTCAAAACTTAGACGTCGACTCCAAAAATTATATCACATACCCCTAATAGTATGTATAACACATTCTAATTGCCAAAAACACAACACCGTATCTCAATTGGCTCAAAAATCAACTCTGTCCGTATTTTTAGAAACTTGCAGACTACGGATCCACTATAGGTAGATCCGTGTGTTATTTAGGTGGATCCGTGTGTCACAGATCGTGGGTAAATAACTGATTTTAAACAAATTGGGACCACAACAATTAATAAAAACAACACTCTCCCAAATCTATACACCAAAACCTTAAACAGAAACATAAGTTTTAATCGGCAAAGTGGAGCTACTAATCTACATGATCAATATCAAATCTTTCCAATCTATAAAAACTTGTAAGTGATTTCATCTTATTTTCTATTAATTTCGTATATTGGGTTTTGATTTTATCAAATACACTTAATTTGGGGCTTTTAATTTTTATGTTATTTCGTATAATTTGATCTATGTTATAAACAATGTATAACTACTTCTCCCCTTGTTACTCAAAAAAAAAGCATAATTGGATGCGATTTGACAATATTTACCATTTCAAGACAAAAACCCCAAGTTATGATTCTCACTTCTAGGAACTTTTCAAAACAAGGGTTGTTTAACTACATTGTTAATACAATGCAAAAACTTTTTCTTCATGCATTAAGACTCTTGACTGTGTATACGAAATGCTTAACTCATAGGCATTGTTCGTGTAGATCCTAGACTTAATAGATCTTTCTAGCCTGTTAAGGGTGGTAGCCAATCTGGATAGATCCAAACTAACTGCAAGAGAAACAATGACTATGAACAATATAAGCTATGCGAAACTAATTATATGCTATGAAGAACAATGAATAAAACAGTACTTTGATTTCTATTAAATCTGCTAGATTTACAGGATTACTAAATCTATTTAATATTGTGAAACTTGTGTATGAAAACTTATATGTTTCTAACTAGTGCCGTAGGGTTCCCTTTTATACAAAAAAAAAAAACAGGATAACCCTTATAGGCTTACAAAGTGTTTGATAGAGTTAATGCATATCATATCTCCTATAATAACTCTGCATTATCTCATAACAGTACTAAATATTATATGCTGCTGTATTATACTTACTACAGAAGACAACACTAACTATGATGGCTGTACTAACAATGTACTGGCCATGTACTAACTAATTTTTAACAACTAACAGTACTAACTACTTAGTCTAATTTTTCTTGAATTCTTTAGCATTCTTTCAACGCAGCACTAAAAGTGAACTGGCAGTAGAAACTTGTTATAAGTAGCAGCACTTAGTTGTAGAAACTTCTGTAAAACCAACAATCCTCCCCTAAACATGGATGTTCACTGTAACCTTCGTGTTTCTTCAGTTAAGGCTTCTTGAAAAAAACCTAGGAGGATGTATCCAACACACTGTCTACTATTTAATATCGCTTGTTGATGAACTTGTACTCGTTTGCTACTTGTAACATGGAATTCTTTAGCTTCTAGTCTTGGCACCATCACAGCATCTCGCAACTCAGCAAAAAAAAAACCCCAAAGCTTACTCACCAAACTAAGTTGGCTTTGTAGTTTTGGCAAAACTACTAGCCAGTAAACGGATTGGATATTTCTGTTTCTAGTAGCCGTTTTGTGCTAGAATAGCAAAGGATGTATGGGAATTACATGGTGCATTGTATAACCATATAGGTTTGGGAGTTATAACATCATCTATCATCGAATTTGAGATGTATTTATTACCAAGAGCCGTTTTCTTGGACTAGCCAACTCTTTACTGTGAAGCATGGTGAGTTGATTACCATATAGTTTTTGGCAAACTATCAGTCATTAACGAATTTAAGAAGTCTTTACCAGAAGTCGTTTGCTCTGGACTAGCCAATTCTTGATGTCTGTTAGACATGGTGAACCGATGACCATTTGTTGTGTGGTTATAAAACTAACACTTAAAGATTCTTCTCACTCCCATCATGGATTCCAGATTCATCAATTTGCTTTTGAATGAATCTAAGTAAATCAAAAACAACTTTACTTTCAAATTCAGCTATCAATCTTAAAGCCAACATCCTCTTAAGAGTTTCCTTTGTAAGTGGATACCTTCTTTCTGCTAGCATGAAAAACTTAGTTTCATCTTCTAGCACCAAGATATGAACTCCACAGTTATTATAGAAATTCCAACTCTTAAGAATCCATTCCTTGGTTCTTCCAATGATCATAATTCTTTCATTTTGCCTCAAACATAGTCCTTTAAAATACCCCAAAGTATTAGATCAATTCCTTCTGGATTTGATGTTTCAAATCTCTTCATCACTTGACTATGTAACTCAATAAAGTCCAGTCTACCAAACCTTGAAACCATTTTAGTGAAAGTCTTGATATATCTTGAACTTCCATTAGCTCTAAAAAATCTATAATATCATGAGTTTTCCATATCTATCAGTTATGATAAAATTTTAGGACCCCTAGTCAACAATTGGATAACTTTGTCTCGAACTTCATATCTATTTCTCTTTATTCATCAGAACTTCTTTAGAAAGCTTTTTAGTTGCTCTTCCTCTTCAAATTACGAGTCTGTCTTTGCCTTTTAAGATTCTTTGTAGCTTTTCATCTTAAGTCTTCTGACTGGACTTTTTCTGTGTCTCTATGGATTTCCTTCTTGCATTGACTTTAATAAATTTAGTACTGTCAGTTCTTTAGAACCTCCTCCTCATCTACACCAGTGCTTCTTATTTCATCTTCTTCAATTCTTTCTTTCATCCTCCTCAAACCCAATAGGCCCAAAGTATGCAGCTCTTTCTTGGTCTTGTGTATAGGGGCCTGAATCTCTTCAAGAGTCTTTTTGTTCAGCTGAGCATGTTTATATCTACTGGTATGATTAAGGTAGTTCACATTAGGCTTCTCAGTTGAGTTTTGTTGGCGAGGTTTGTTCCTGATAGCTGCTGATCTCTCTGTTGCAAGCTGTTTCTTCCTATTTTCAAAATATTCAGCTAACAACCTTGATCTTTCTTCAACTTTATACATCTCTCTTTCTTTCATTTGTAGTCTAGCAGCTAACTCTTCACTAGCATCTAACTTGGCTTAAACATCATTATAAATATTTGCAATGTAGTCCACAGATGCTTGTTCTTGTCTCTGTCTTTCCTCCTTTTCCTTTTCCAATTCTACTAGTTCCTCTTTTTTTTTACCCTCCCCTTTTTTTTTTTTTTTTTTTCCCCTTTTCTTCCTTTTTCATATGCTCGTCTTGCTACTTCACGCATTCTTTAGCTATCTGAGCCAGCATCCAAAGCCTTTCTCTTACATCTTTCTTTTACTGGTGATTCTTTCCTAAACACCTTTTCCTTTGTCTTTAGGGTCTATGGATGGAAGGTGCTTCAATGTTAAGATAAGATGTTTCAGGCATCAGATTCTTTAACTTCTTTAATAGCCACTCCTTTTAGCTTTGTCTTGTCACTCAGCATTACCAGAGCATCAGCAAGAAATATATCTTCATCTTCAAACACACTTGTTGTAGTTGGAGGAGTCATTGGAGTAGCGGTATTAACTTCTAGTACAGCAGTACTAACTCCTGTATTACCAGCAGTACTAATTGGTTCTTCATTGCTTCCTCCTTTTTCTAAGACTTGTGTATCATGTGTCACATTTAACTCCTCAGTCTCTTTACTTAGCCTCCCCTCATTCACTGGTTCCTCTGTGTCCATATAGTCCATACCATGATCAGCATCAAGATTATCAAACATACTGTCATCTAAAGTTGGTCCAGGTTTGGCATTTTTCCTCCCCTATTTGGATACAGACTCCTTCTTTCCCAACTTTCTCTTCATAGAGAACCTAGACACACTCCTTAAACATGCCCTATGGTGTGAGATTACTGGGTGACTCTTCTTTTTTAGCTTCTTGATTCTTGTCTTTAATTTAATAATTTTACACCTGAGCATACTTGTGTGGCGTCCAAAAGCAAAGATCCCTGTTTGACAAGTTAGTCCAAAGAACAGATAACTCCTCTAGGGTCATGTCACCCTTAGCTCTGTCAGATGTAGGACCACCTGAAAGATTACTATCATGGGATGGCTGAACTTAATCCCCTTCACTCTCATTAGTGCCCTCTAAAGAGTCCCTAGAGTCTTGGGTAGTGTTATGGCTAGATGATGAGTCAGTATAGGGGGTTGCGTCGCCTTGTTCTAGGTTGAGTAGGAGGCGGGTTTTGTTGGGTTCAATGGGTTGTTACATGAACCTTCACCCTCAGGTGCTTGGTGTGGCACCAATATAGAATCAAAGAGTGGAGTGACTTTTCCTGAAAACTTTACACCTTTCCTGGACATGTTTGAGAAAACCTTCAGAGTATGAGCTGGTGTAATATAAATATCATTAAAAGGTTTAGCAAGCTCAATTTGATTCTTCAAGAACACCATTAAAAATCTTGGATACATAAGAAATTTCTTTTTAGGATTATCCAAGTTCCTCAACATACCATCAAAAATAAGTTTAGAAAAGTTAAACTTTTGATTTGTTGCCAAACATATAACAACTGAAGCAATATTTGTTGAAAACTCATTCGAGCTTGTAGATTTTGAACTTGGGCAATGAAGGATGGTATGTATCAGGTACTTCCATTGAGAAGAAAAGAGGACTTTTTGAAAAGTTAGTTTGTTAAGTTCACCCTTGTGGTATATCATATATCATAACACGGGGTCGATTCTTGAACTTGGCTAGTTTCTAGAGAGAGAAACACATGAGAGAGAATATCTAGTGAGAGAAAATGTGTTTAATATGAAAAGTGTAAATGACTAGCTTGGCCTCTTGCAAAGTTGGAAGAGGCTTATATAGTTCTTACAATATACCGGGTATTAGTACCCGACTTAATACCGAAAATCATACTATTCACTATTAAATTACGAGCTATAGAAAACAGTAAAATACAAGGGGTGACCGAGTATTTTTCTAATATCTAACAATCTCCCCCTAAGGGAGGTCACCCCTGAAAATACTAAACTTAATGTAGGATCCCTAGATCATTCCATAGATTAATCACAAGATCAATAGCACAAAAGATTAAACATTAAAGAACCTTTTGATTGAAAGAAACAAGAGTTGCTACAAACCCTAAAGATGAAAAATATTATGGAGTAGCTAACCTAAAAATGAAAAAATAAAAATGGCTTTATATAGCCTTACAATGAGACCTAAAGAGGCCTTTGGGCTTTGATGGGCTTTTTACATCTTGGCCCTTATACATAATAAACATTAAATAACATAGACTTTCGAGCTAGACTTTTGTCTTGTATCTTTGAGTGACCGAAGCTTCTTTGTTCTGGTCCATTTATGAGATCCTAACAATCTCCCCCTAGATGAGGTCATGAGAAGAAGCTCACTCGTTCTTGTCTCTTTAGCTCGATGTTAATAGGGTACTTCACTTGTTATGCTTTGGTAATTCAATCTTTAACACCTTGATCATGATCTTCAGAACTTGATGTGATGATTTGATCTTGATCTTTGACTTGTTTAAGCTTTACTTCTTTGAATTACTTTGTGATCTCCTTTCTCTTAGACTTTGTCATACGCTGATCTTTAGTCTCACATGCTCATATCTGTTGGAATCTTTGAAAGCTTTGATGATGTATCTTCTTCCAATCATTATAACTTTTAGCATTTGAAGAAGACATTAATTTTCAGAGATTGTGTGAAAGCTTTATATGTACGCTTTCTTGATTACTTCAGATACTGTGGAATAGATATGAGCACATGTCTTGCATCGGAAACTTTGAGTCGTCATTCGCCATGATATAACAATTTAGTCACCAACAAAAACATTTTGATATGCAAAATCCACTTAATGTGTTCTTAGAAAAACATTTTGTGAACACACAAAGGTTTTTATATTTTGAAGGGACCGAGTATAGACGATACTCAATCTGGTCGGTTACATTAACCTCTGATTCCGTGAGGATCAATGATTACAGTATGAATACTGCACCTGTGATCAGATAGATTCATTAAAAGAACCTTCTTGACAGGTTTTCCGGCACGTGACAAGCTAGTTCCTCTAATACCTAAGTATCAGATTCCCTAATGTTCGCCGTTCTCTAGACCAGATGTCCGAAGACTAACACACTATAAGTATTTCTACTAATAGAATGGTAAAGAGTGAGTCAGTACAGTTACTATCTGCTGACTATACCGTACAATTCCTTTTTCAGCGTTTTACTTCTTAATACAATTAAGTACCGTAGAAGGCCTGTGGCAAAAATGATTTGAAAAACATTCGATGTGCTTATAAAATTTGTTTGGGGCACAAACGAAAGTTTAAATCAGAATGCTTCTGATGATGTTTTGAAATATATCCCGAAAGATATGAAGTGCCTTGGGAAATCCAAACTTGTACAAGTACATTTATGGAAATCCACTTCACTAGTGGGCGCAGTCCGAAGACCAGGCATGAGCATTCATACGAATACCCTGGTGGTACAACATCTCTTTCCTCAGCATTCCATAAGATCACTTTCACGAACATGAAACAAAAGATTCTTTGTCATTTATCAAGATACTTGTGTATAACACAAACTTTTGGTACCTTGACATTTTTGATCATATTAACACTTATGCTCCCCCTACACATGTGCGTCGATAATCGAAAGATGTTTAGCACATGCATGGATAGGACTTAGCATTTTAGAATCAATCGAATCATTAATTATCCGTTTTACATGTTTAAGTCACATTTTCTCCCCCGATCAAAAGTATGAAACTTGTGAATGGTTTTGATCTAGAATGGACTTAAAATGTATCAATCTCCCCCTCAAAGTATGAGGTGAGGTGAAATAGCACAAATATCAAGTGAGCAATTGAAACAAGACCTTTAGAATACCCAGACAGGAATGATACTGCAATCTGTCTTGAACTTGTAAGCGGTTGGTCGTGTCAATCTTTCAGCAATAGAATCAGCAACAGTACGTCCTTTTGACCTGCAACAACTGTGAGAAATACTGATTCTCCCCCTCAAACAATGACCCGTGTCAATGTTTGATTTGGTTAACCCGAACATGTTTGATAAAACAAGTTGTTTATGAGAAAAATGGTTCGGGGCTTAGACAACTTCTTGTCTGTAAAGAAATAATGCACTGAAACGTACACTAAATCTCTGGGTTAAGACCGGGTTACAGTCTGAAATAACTGCAAGCCATTTATCAAAAATTTTTTTTTTTTTTTTTTTTTTAAATATACACAATGATACAATGTTTTAGCATTCAAAAATACCAGATATCCCCTTGGAACCAGCCTTTCGATCACTAAGTTTGCAATCAGTGAACCTAGAGATCATAGTAACTTTGGAACTAGAACTAACGCTCGGGTAAAAGTTTAAAAGTGCTCAACAATGGGTTCCCCACTATCCTAGTTAAAGACAGGGTCTCAAACAACCAAAAATGTCGTCCATGGGTCCTCCACTGAGGGCATAACACTACCAACACCTTATTTTAGTGTCTCCAACTGTCTTAGTAGAGATCACAAATAAGATTCTGGTTGCTTTCCAAACTTTTAGTTATATTCCCATTATGTTTTGGCCTGGGGTTCTTTGGTATTCCACATAGACTTCAAAGAACGAATCACAAACTATTATGACTCAAAAATTCAAGTTCCTATTGTGATCATGCTTCTCTCCTTTCTCCTCGGCGTTTCTCAACTTTTACTAATCCATAAACGAGTGGTTCCGGAGTGTCGACTCTTTGGCATAGGATTGCGAGGATCCTGGCCAGGTTTGGTTCTTGTAGACAGATTCACACGAAACATTAGGCTTCTAGTTTTGGTATTGCACTTGTGGGTTTCCTGTGTGTGTCTAAGTTGAAGTCCTGTGGGGTTAACTTGAAAAGTACCTTGCTTTTTGCTTAGGCAACGGGGATGGTTTCACCCATGATGGCTCTTTTGAGAGTGGTGGAATAAACTTAGAACCTCTACGTGTAAATTCCTGAAGCAAGATACTTTGGGGTTTCTACAGACAGGTGTGAAAGGTCCACTACTTGTTTTTACTCAGTCACTTGGTGGCTTTCACTTGTACTTTACTGCATTAAAGGCCTAAGCTTTTCTGTGTTCGCAGTACTTAAGCTGAGTATTCGCCTTTTGACCAAGTTCATCATAACCTGTCTTTGCAGACTCACGTGAATTCTACCTATAAGGAAGGCCACTAAAAAGCTGAATCTAAGGGAGTAATCGTATCTTTCACTGAATCCTGTCAGTTTCTTTTCTAAAGACCTGTTGAGTCACAACTACCTGCAGTGGAACCACATTCAACAACAACCATCATGATGTTGATCTAGCATCTAAATTCCTGATAAGTGGTTCTTTTCCTTGAAGCTGATTCTCAATAACTTATTTATCTCAAAATAGCTGTGGAGGCACAAGAATTGTCCAATGCACTGTTATAGTTTGAAATTTAAGTTAGTAAATCAATAATGGGTACCTTTTGTAAATGAGAGTACGTTTCTCAGAATTCCAATGACATCATTTTTTTATTAAACTTCAAGCTCAAGTTCAAGACTTTAGTGTTGTTTCCATATCGAATGCAGATCTAAGATCTTCGCAAAGGCAATTTCGAAACGATTATAGGCACCAACAATATCAGAAGAAAGCACAATAGATCATATATCTTTTTCTAAACACTCAGCAATTAAGCAGTCCTTTTTGATCAAAAGTATTTTTACTAGGTTCCTCTATGGTCCAGGTCTTGTTATCAAGAACACATGAGATTCATACTCCCGCGTTGGTCCAAGGTCATCAAAAATACTGTTCAAATTCTCTTTAGACTCTTTGAAAACGTGTATCATTAACGAACTTGGATATGTTTTTGAAACTGGTCGTAAAATGATGTACCTCTGGTCGTTGTTAGTTCAACAAACTGTTAAATAGCATAATCAAAACACCATGCAGAAAACAAAGATCTTGTGTTTTTGTTTGTGTTGTTTTTACTCAATACAGTATACGGATATCGTAAAATAAAATACAAATTTCTTTCTTTTTATGATAACCTTCAATTGAGGAAAAACACATTAACATTTCGAAGACTAACGGTCAGAACTTCGACACTTGTAGGTCGAACTTTTACAGAACAAAAGGAGTGACTTAGTACCATTAATGGGTTACTAGTTTGACATAGCACATGTTCTATATGAGTGCAGGAGAGCACACATACGAACACTATTCTATCTAGTATAAACAAACAATGTTATGGTGAGCCCAGTTTACACACGTTATATAGGTGAACAAACTAAGGAGCATTAAGCTTGTCATAGAAACCGTTGCGGGTCAAACATGTCCGTGGTTTTTTCGTTCATCTTTTCATGCTAACCACTGGTGAACCAAGACCTCTTCACTATCCCATATACATAACGGGATGGTGAGATGGATGCAAAAGGTATCAGCATCATACAAACAGTTTGAGGCACTCTTGGCCATATAACCAGACCTGGGTACGGGTACCTAGAGGCCTTGTGCAAGGTCATTGAGTTGCATTATTTTATTTACTTTGAAAGCAGTGGGAATTATATTTTGTTGGCATGTTAAACTTTGCAACATATCCTTGCAACTTTGTTTACATTCTTTAAAACAAACTATTTCATCATAGATAGCTCATCTGCTAGATCCTTTTTTCTCAGACAAAATCTTTTCCTTTTCTGCAGATTGTAAAATTAATAGATATTTTCTTTTCCCTGAAGAGATTGGATATGAGCAATCTCATTTTTCTTCACAAGTTCATCGTTTCGCTGTTACGCTAATCCACTAGGCTTGTTCCTGTCTAACTTGTTCTCAAGATCAAGTTTGACCTTTTGGGTTATCTAGACGATATAGTATCTGCTTGCATTGAGAAAGCTCATTTTTTAAGGTCTGCGACCTCTAAGCAATTTTCTTGGTTATCCTTAGCATGTCTCTCTAGTTGGGTTATTGCGCGTCAAGTCAGTTAAGATAGCAATCCATAGAAACTTTATAATGTGTCAAGCATAACCTCATTGGAACATTTTGGGCTTCGGTGTCAAAAGATACTGATGATACGGGATCGTATTGTCATCAATCTCAGTCTCAGCATCGAGTCCTAAATGTTTCTATCCTGTGCATCTCTGATTCACTGATAATCCACCATTAATTAAATGATGGATTTCATTGTAGTGTACCTCATTGACTTGACAGTTTGATGTTGCACTATGGATGACAAATTGGCCATGAAAAGCGACAACATCATTGGGGCCTCATCCACGTCTGAGCCATAAGCATCCTCATGATTGGCTGAAACATGTTTGTTGTCGTTAGTGCCTGAGGTTTGATCATAAGTGCAGTGCATTACCAACATCAGCGAGGAATGCCTTCAGCTTCACATCTACACATCTCCTTTCTCTTTTAGCTCCCATCAGTAAAGGCTTTATCTTTGAAGTACTGAAGTCCATCTTTCTCTTGGTCTTACCACTCCTGGCAACATGTCCTTCACCTCTGCATTGTAACATTCAACCATTCTTCCCTAGCACCTAGATTACCAACATTACCTGGAGCTTTGCCTCTAATTGGTTCAGTAACAATGTGACCATCATGCACCGTAGCATGAGTCTCTTGAGTTGGAGAAGTCTGAGCTGATTGTTGGTTGGTGAAACTGCATTTGGAACCACTTAAGAATCTAGCATCTGAGTCATAAGTGGCCATCAAGCGTCATTCGAGAGACTGAGCAGTAGGTTGAGGACGAGGAGTGAGGGGAGTGATGAAAGAGTAGGTGCAGATTTGTGTGAGCAACATAGCCAGTGGATCAACAATACTTGTATTACGCTCCTGTTTCTTGAGAGTCATTTGCATGGAGTGCTCAGAGGCTTTGAGATGAGATAAATCTGAACTATGGTGTGGTTGAGATATCCATGTTTCTGTTGTCATTAGTCACATACTTACCCCAATAGGCCGGAAGGTATGTTGACAAATTTAGTGTTCATACTGATGAATAGAGATTTCAAGCTGAGTAATCTTCATATCATTCACAGCTTGTGTGAAAACGCACAAATGGAATTGTATGAGTCATAATGGACTCGATTCAATTGCACGAAAGCGTTTCGTAACTCATCAACAGATCTTCCTTCCTTTGTTTGGAAGATTCCCTACCTGACATGCATAAGCATTTCACATTATCCCAATCTTCCTTTGCATGCTTGTTTGATTGAGGTTGTTGAAGATTTTGTCTAGGAAGGCCTTGACTTAAATGATTCAGCTTGATTATCAGCCTCTCAAGTTTGTTTCCTCTTCACTGAATTCAGAAACAAGTTTCTCCTGGTGCAAAGGCACAGCAGCAGACCCATAGCAGGAGGATCATTGATCATAGGGTGAGAGTGTAGGTCCATTCGGATAGATTTCAATCAGCCCTTGCCATTGGGGTTTGCCTCAATATACCTGTGTATACGAATCTTCCAAGAATCGAAGTCACTTTTCGAACCAACATAGGGTGGACCGAGTATCGTTGCCCGCAGCATTGTTATCTTCATTATGGATGCCCATAGATAACGTTGTTTATGAATATCTGATCTTAAGTGATGAAGATATCTGTCTAGGTGTGAGGGTTTGTGATTTTCGGTAATTTTTTAAACATAAAATGCAGTTCTTTGAGGGCCTAAATGACTCCGAATGTCCAAAAAATGACAGGGCACTTGCTCAAAGAGAAGAATTCTTGACCAGTGGGCCGTTTTCGAGCTAGGTATAATAAAAATTATCAGAACAATTCGACACAATATATTTTTTTTTTTTCTTGATCGATCGATCCACACGTTCGATTCGTCCTAGATCGATCGTTCCTAAGTCTCCACGCGTTCGATGGTCTATAACACCACTCGTTCGATCGTATCTCGTTCGATCCCTTAGAACTCCACTCGTTCGATCGTCCTTGATTTCCACTCAGATCGATCGTCTTGTATTCCACTCCTTCGAACTCCAAGCCCAACCAAGATCGAGCATCTATCTCATAAAATAGCACCCCTCGTTCGATCCCTTTATAACTCCACTCGTTCGATCGCCTGATTTTTTCCACTCGTTCATCGTCCTTGTTTTCCACACGTTCGAACCCCTCGGTCGATCCCTTCGTTCAGATCGTTTATGAGTTCCCCTCAGTTTCGAACGTTCTCGATTTCCCCTGTTCGATCGTATATGATTTCCCCTCTTTCGAACTTTTTGATTCCCCTCGTTCGAACCTCTTTTACTTCCCTCAGTTTTATTAACACTTTTTCGAACAAAACAACAAGAACAAAGAAAAAACACTAGATCGTTGAATTGCGAAACAAGATGGTTTGAATGATATTAGATTAAACATAAGCCATCTTTGAATCAAGAATCAAAACAACAAAATCAAAAACAAAACCTCTTTTTTTCCGAAATCAATAAAAAACAAACCAAATCAATACATCAAGACTAAAAACGTCGATCCTACGTTTTTTAGTGATACTATTTCGAACCAAAAAAACCAGAACAAAGGAAAAACGACGAGATCGTTGATTGCTAACAAGATGGTTGATTTGATATTAGATAAATCATAAACCATCTTGAAACAAGAATCAAAACAACAAATACTCAAAAACAAAAACCATCTTTTTTTTCGAAATCAATAAAAAAAATACAAACCAAATCAATACATCAATCTTGTAGGCTCTGATACCAATTGTAGGATCCCTAGATCATTCCATGGAATAAGCACAAGAAATTTCTTCAGTACCTTCTCAATATAATGAGACTGAGAAATTGCTATTCCATTACTTTTATGTTTAATCCTAATACCAATGATAACATCAGCCTCCCCCATGTCATTCATAGAGAACCTTGATGACAAAAATTCCTTTGTCAGGTCAACCTGAACTTGGTCAGTGCCAAAGATCAGCATGTCATCAACATATAGGCAAATGATGACTCTTTTACCAGTTTTATCAAATTTGCTATATACACATGATGTGAGGGTCGTAGGACTTCTTACAAGAAGTTTTACAACTCCCTAAGTAGAGTACCTAACCGTTGTAGTAGTAGTATATGCAAGACTCGAGGGTTGCTATCGTTCTCTAGGGGAATAGGTTGGGAAGGCTTGATCATGGTCTAACAGAATTTTAGGGGTTGAGAGAAGATTATTTTTGTGTTTTTATATTTTATGAAAGCAATAAATCATATGTTTGAGAGGTTGGTTGGTTTTAGCTATTAAACTAAATGTAAACTAAGATACTAGTGGTAATAATATAATAAAAGATTGTATTCATTTAATCATGTATTACTCCCTAGATTGCTTCTTCTAGTGTTGTTGCTTTGTCACACTTGTGATAATTTATGTAACTATTTCCTAAGTCATGAACAGATTACACGAACCTGTCGTCTACTTAATATTTCATTGAGGCAACGCACAAGTAAGGTAGTATGAAGACTATTACAAGGTCCTAAGAGTATATTAAATGTATTTGAAATATATTAAAAGTGGATCAACCATATAAGGGGCAAGATAGTATAAAGACTGTTACCCGATGATATCCTCTCTACACAATCATGTTTCCCTAGACATATCAACAACAATACAGACAAAAGCTGATTTTCTAAAGCTTAACATGCATATTCATCACAAGAAGCAACACCACTAAGATCTACATTCTAGGTTTCATACAATCATAAATTAACACAATAAAGAGTTTAGCCAAGCATGTTAAAGATAAAGTAAGAACAATAAATAATCAAACAACAAGACATATTGAATGAGATAATCTTACTTGATTAAAACATGAATTTAAGGAGGTATAATAGGGTTTTGAGGCCCTAAATCGTCCTAAATAGCTGCCAAACGAACTAGGGTTCGTCCCTTTCTTTTACTCTAAAGTTACACACTTAAAACCCTAAAAATGAATTTGTATATATAGATAAATAGCTGCGACGGCATCGCGTTTTAGTCGTGACGCCGTCGTGAAAGAGAATATTCTAGATTTTAGGCTGGGTCGTGCGAGCTGACGCCGTCGTGAGATCTTGTGACACCGTCATGGGATAAGTTGTGCGGCGTCACGTGTATTTGGTGACGCCGTCTCCAGCGTCTGAGAACATAATCTTGAGAGATGTTGGTGTAGGTCCGTAGTCTTGTTCGTTTCTTCTCCAAATGAGCCCAAGTCATGTGTATTTCCTCCAAATGCCTTCCAAATGCTAAATACCTGAAAAGGAACGATTAAGTACCTATTTTGGGCATAAATACATGATTTAGGGGGTTAAACGACCCTGAAAAAGTGTATAAAATGACACCTCATCAAATACCCCTACACTTGGGATTTGCTTGTCCTCAAGCAAATGGGCTTTTCTACATAGACAATAACAATATGAGGGTCATTTTTACCTACTCTTTAAAAGTATTTTACAACACAACCTTCTAGACCTCGTAGTTAAAAGCACGGAAAGTATATACTAGCACCTCACATAACTGTTTGGGGCTCTCTCTTTCACTCGGGTGCATAATAAATTATAACATATGGGGGAAACGGAAAATCATCACTCATTACCTCTTATAGCATATAAATTACCATAGGCTTGGTAAATGATCAAACCTCTATCGCTTAGGCGCAAGTATTATTCATTACTATCTAAGAGGTCTTTTAAAGGGTTGTGGGGTGTAGGTGTAAGATAACATATAATGGAAACAGAAACAGATGGGATACATTTAGGTGGCTTTGGGTGAATTTGGAGTGGAAGGGTTAGCTAATTATTTACACGAATACACTTTGGTTTGGTTGCCTAAGCAAGAACTCGGAACGAAGAATACAAAACTCTTACACCCAACTCTACATCAATCTCTTTCTTTTTCTTTTCTCATCATTTTTTTAAATAACATAGTACATCACATGGGATTTATAATACGTACCCCTACACTTGAGCTTTTACATGCTCGATATTTACAATCTAACTAATGACCCGTATTAAGGTGGATCAAAATAACATGGAGATCATTTGACAAACATATAGGGGTATTGACTTAACTTTTCTTCTCCATTCTTCGGCAAAATAAATACTACCATAAATCCCAATCATCCCAAAACTGTATTTACAAGGATAAGGACTTAGCAACCGTGTACTCAAATAATTAACTTAGGTTATAACAATTATGTACTAAAAGCGAATACATATAAGGTAGGCTAAGGCAATTTGGGTGTAACGATTAGTTTAAGGGTGACAATGCTCTTCATTAATAATCCGGAATCCACCAGAAAATTACGAGAACCATGAAAAAGGATAGGCTCAGAGGGTTGTACTAAGGGTATCCTGCACTAAAGATGAGTGCATGGCAAGGGTGTGGATATATAATATGCTCTCGTTGTGACCAACATAACAATTAACAGGTTTAAAACGATGGGTTAATCCAATGCCCGTCTTAACAAGGAAACCTAACACTTACTCTATGCTGTCTCAGGATGCAATTACAATAACAATTCTAGAATTAATATAGTTACCGGTACACTCATACAATTTAATACCGATCTAAATGCTCCAGAAAAGGCGACGGAAGACCAAAATGTAGCTCATCTGTAACGACGAATAGACACATTGACTGCTCACAATATCCTTAACTTAGAAATCTAAGGTAATAACTATCTTGGGTATCAATAATAGATACCCGAATTCCTATAGATCTAAAGGCGATCCTCACATTTTTAGGGTGGAATTTTGAGGGTTATTGTGCTAGTCATATAAATTCCTATCCATTAGACGCTATTAATACTTGGTTTTCATCAGTATGTGTCATAAATTTTTTTAAATTTGGGTAAAAATTACTCTTATGTTATGTTTTGATATATTACCCATCATTTTAAGGACAAAGCAAATGACAAATGAAAGAATAATTTCTAAGGCTTATTTTCCCCCCTATACTTACGTTGAACATTGTCCCCAATGTTCTCTAGAAGTACCCATTGAAACGAATAAAGGGAAAAGAAAATAAGGAAAAGAAACTTGTACTCCCCTGGTTTGCTCAATAATGGAGAAGAAACATGCGATAATTGGTTAAATCGTCCTCTAAGAATCATCCAATGAAACTTCCTAAGAACTTCCAAGCTTCTTCTCATCAAATATAACCTGTAATCAAAGACAAAGACAACTACACCAAGCATAAAATGTGCGATAGACAAATATACAATGTGAATTTAGGGTTCGACTCGATAGATAGGATGAGAGAATTGTTAAACTCATTAGGTTTTACAAGTTTATAACAGAAGAATACATATATTAAATGTTATGCAAGTTTTATTTTCAAAAATAATTAAAAATTTTAAGTTTTCTGGACCTGGGCGTATGACGCCGTCAGGGTTGTTGTGACCCCGTCACAGGTGTCGTTATGATGGCGTCGCGTGTAAATCATGACGCCGTCTCCACGCTTTGTGAAAATGAAAATTTTATTTTTGATGAAAAATTTCCTGCACTTGATTCCATAAGTTAATTTCTGTACAAATAGCTGCATAAAACCTGAGATTTAACAATTCAATCATATGACTCGAAACTGACGCAAATTAATCTAAACAATTTATTTAACATGCTTGAACATGGCTCAAATGCCAGATAAATTCCCCTATACTTATTAATTACAAAATACCTTTGATTGAAATTAAGACGAGGTTAAAGATAAACAAAGCATGATTACAAGATAGTTCAAACATAATAAAACAAACTATAAAGAATTAAAACACACATGACACTCCTAATTTGCGGGAAAAGTAAATTGGGTTGCCTCCCAAGAAGCGCTTTTCTTTATTAACGAGTCTTGTAGCTAGACTCGAAGTCCTACTACTCCTTGAGTTTGATGATACTTACATGGTTGGTTTTGAGTTTTTCTATTGTCTCCCTATCTCTTTTATAAATACGTCCAAGGTTCATGCAAGATTTGTAATATCCTGTTCTCTTTTCAAGGACATGCTTAAATCCCATTTTTCTAACCTTCAAGCTATCCACAAAGAACGCTTCAAACTTATCCTTTTCTAAAGGGGATACCCAATCTAATTCTTTTGTCCTTTGGGCATTCTAAACACAACCTCGTCGTCTTTCTGGGCAAACCTAATTAATCCTAAGGATTCGTCATAAGTGAGCTTAGATGTATGCGCAAAAGGTTGTCCTAAGACCACTTCACTTAACCCACTATCAATGATGCTTCGCAAATCTTCTAGAATCATAAAGTCCACAACATAAACGAAGCATCCAATAAATATATGCATGTTTTTGGCTCTTCCAACCAAGTTGCAAAACTTATATGGTTGGTATGGGTTCCTACGTGCTTAAAAGGGTTTTTCTCTTATAGTTGTATGTAGAAAGTCTCTAGACTTGATGTTGACGAAAATGATATTGTATAGAACTAATAGTATGCATGGCCCGTGTAGACGGTGCCAATTACACAAGGGATCTTTAAGCTCTATGGGTCGCCTCTCCTAATTATGGGCTCTAGAGTTGAGAAGGGGGGTTGAGGTTCTTCTAACAATTCTTTATGGTAAACTAATTCTTCTTCAGTAGGGAACCTATCTTTGAACAATCCTTCCTCAAAATTGTTTCTTCGTTGTGTCCTTAATTCAAGTTCCTTAATTATCTCCTCAGGGTAGAAAATCTCAGAGTCAGAAGATTGGTTGGTCATTTCATTAATGGTTTTGAAAAGAAGAGAGTCAATAGTCTGCCTTATTGTTAATAGCTTGTTTATTTGGGCCGTGAACTTAGCGTGAGTAGTGTCAAGGGATTCAAAAGAAAGAGATTCTAAGGTCGATGATGTATTCGCGTTCTCTATGATGGAGAATGGAATAGTCAATGGAAATTACAAACAAACACACAAAGAAAAGATAGACTACAAGAAAGCTAATATGAGGAAATTAAATTCTCACTTGAAAGGATTCAAGCGAGTAGAACTAAGCTAGACTATGATCTAAACCTAACTATTCCCCAGGCGGCGGCGCCAAAAACTTGATGCGGTCGTAGTAGGACTTCTACATGAAGTTTTACAACTCCATAGGCAGAACACCTAATCGTTGTAGTAGTAGTATAGGCAAGACTCGGGGGGGGGGGGGTTGTTATCGTTCACTCAGGGAAGAGGTTGGGAAGGCTTGATCACGGTCTATCAGAATTATAGGGGTTGAGAGAGGATTCTTTTTGTGTTTTTTTATTTTATGAAAAGCAGGTAAATCATATATTTGAGAGGGGGGGTTTAGTTTTAGCTAATAAACTAAATAACAACTACGCTAGTGGTGATAAGAATAAGATAAAAAACTGTGTTTATTTAATCATGTATTACTCCCTAGATTGCTTCTCCTAGTGTTGTTGCCTTGTTACACTTGTGATGATCTGTGTAATTATTTCCTAAGTCATGAGCGAATTATACGAACCCACCGTCTACTTAGCATTCCGTTAGAGCAACGCACAAGTAAAGTAGTATGAAGACTATTACAAGGCCCCTAAGGGTACACTAAATGCATGTTAAATATATTAAGTGTGGATCAACCATATTAGGGGGCAAGGTAGTATGAAGACTGTTACCCGATGGAATCCTTTCTACACAATCATGTTTTTCTAGACATATCAACAACGATACAAACAAAAGCTGGTTTTCTAAGACCTAACATGTACATCCATCACAAGAAGCAACACCACTAAGATCTACATTCTAGGTTTCATACAATCATAAATAAACACAACAGGAGGTTTAGCCAAGCATGTTAAAGATAAAGCAAGAACAATAAATAATCACACAACAAGATACATTGAATGATTAAGTAAACCTTACTTGATTAAAACATGAGTTGGAGGATAGTTTAATTATAATCTATCTAGGGATTAAAGCAATGGTGATCTTGATAAACCCTAGCCCATTGAGACTTTACCCACTTATCGTTTGACGGTATTTTATATACAGCCAGTCCACTTTTCAAATCTTTATCAATTAATTAAGAACATACTTGTTGAAACAATACGGGTCACATGCAGGTCCAACTAAGCTCTTAATTTAAAGACAAAGACAGAACATTATTTGTGATCCTATTGGTCCAGTGTATAAAACATGATATGGATAGGTTTCCTAGTATCTAGCTTACTTGTTAGGCATAACTAGACCCAGTTGAATGATATGTCGCATATTCAAATACGTAGATAAGTATCATGTGATAAACATAATTAAACTTTCAACGATAAATTAAGAAATCGATTTTAAAACAAACCAAACATTAAATCTTCATTAAGATGGCTAATACCCTAAGGTATTAGCCCATAACCATTGTAATTATACAAGCATGATCAAATAACCAAGGTAAACTAAACGTTTTACCGAACGATACCAAAAATTAAATGATTACAAGAGTATAGGAATTACACGATGTCTTCAATGGAATCGTGATCTATGCTTAACCTTTGTTTGCTCTTATTTTCTTCAGAAAATCATCTTTTATGTGTATGGTATGAAGAATATGATTTTGCACACTGAAAACTCATTTTTGAGTCTTCTATTTATAGTGTTTGAAAAAGACTGGATACGCCGTATTAGGCTAGACCAATACGGCGTACTGGGGTGTTTCCCTTGGAGTGCGCGCAAAGTTTATAATAACTCTGATATATCTTCCCAAATTATAAATATTCACCAAATCGCTGAATAGTTATCCATCTAGATGTGGCATATGGTAGAAGAGTGATACACCGTATATGGAACTGGTTGTACGCGTTTTCTTGTGAAGACTTGGCGCTGATACGCCGTATCTCTTTTTTGGATACGGCGTATTGGTCAGAATTATGCAGTCTTCAAATATCTTCGTTTTAGCTCCAAAATATGCATCTTTTATCATGTCTTCACAAATCACTCCTTAATTACTGCAAATAACACTTTTAAGAAATTTAGTACGAATTTTTGCAATAATTATATAAAAGTAGGTAACTTATTTAGGATAAATGATGGTATAAATGTAACATTATTTGATGTTATCAAATATCCCCCTACTTGAATCCTACTTGTCCTTAAGTAGACTATATATTATATTGAAAATGTATCCTAACCGAAGTTAAGGATTTTTCCGTTTAAGCACTTCTTTCGTTTTAATCACCTGTACAAGACCAAGCACCTCATGAAATATGGAAATGAAAAACACTCAAATCACTCAACTAATCTAAGGTGTAACATTTGATTTGTACACTCATTTGCTTGGTCGTGATTAGCTTCATATCATATGCTTGGCAAGGATACTCATCTCCACCACTAGAGCTAAGGAGAAACAAGTCAAAAGGTAAATTGGGTTTTTATTATAAGGCTAAGGGTTGATCATTCTAACAATGTTTCACCAATAGTACCACACCAACAAGGCAGCTGAAGTACACATACATAGCTATAATGACAGAATAGACATGTGTGTTTGATCACATCCTCATTCGAGTTTAATTAAGGGTTAGGATGAAGAATGATATTGGGTAGGGATCTTCTAACTTTCACCAATAGTAATAAACCAACAAGGCAGTTGAGACATGCATACATGGCCGTAACGACAGAATAGACATGCATGCTCGTACACATCCTCATTCATGTAAAACCCATGGATAATTATTAGGAAATGGAAGTAAATTGTTGTTAAATAAAATTCACAAAACAAATAGATTAAGCTTGAACAAATAAGGTAGTTGCTAGTAACTTTTCCCAACCGTTCCATGATAAAGACTGAAAATATATACAAACGCCTCGATCATAGAGATGACAAAGACAACCTAAGTTGGCGTTCCAATAACGGTCAACTTCCCACAACATATCACAAATGTGTGACTAAATTATGTTTATAACCACATTTAAGGTGATTATATGTGACCAATATATTCATAACAGTCACATCATGAAGTATTCATGTGGCTATTATTTAGCACAAAATGTGAAATCGGTCATCATTAAATTTCATGCTTTGTGTGACTAAATATTACAAAAGGCCACACAAACATTCATGTGACCATTGGATGATCAATAGTCACACAAAATACACATTTCTTTACTTTAAACAACATATGCTCACACTTATTAACACTTTTGGTCATGTATTACAAAAGGCCACACAAACATAGAATTCATGTGGGTATTGGATAATCAATAGTCACACAAAATACACATTTCTTTGCTTTAAACAACATATGGTCACACGTATTAACACTTTTGGTCACTTCAGGCTTAATTGTATATGACTAAATACCAAAAAAACGCTTTGTGTGACTAAATATTACAAAAGGCCACATAAACATAAAATTCATGTGGCGATTGGATGAACAATAGTCACACAAAATACTTATTTCTTCACTTAAACAACATATGGTCACACTTATTAACACTTTTAGCCACTTTATGCTTAATTGTATGTGACTAAATACCCAAAACAAATAAGCTTTGTGTGACTAAATATTACAAAAGGCCATACAAACAAAAAATTTATGTGGCCATTGGATGATCAATAGTCACACAAAATACACATTTCTTCAATTTAAACAGCATATGGTCACACTTATTAACACTATTGGCTACTTTATGCTTAATTGTATGTGACTAAATACCCAAAACAAACAACCTTTGTATGACTAAATATTACAAAAAGCCACACAAACATAACATTCGTGTGGCCATTGGATGAACAATAGTCACAAAAAATACACTTTTACTTCACTTTAAACACCATATGGTCACACTTATTAACACTTTTGGCTACTTTATGCTTAATTGTATGTGACTAAATACCCAAAACAAACATGCTTTGTGTGACTAAATATTACAAAAGGCCACACAAACATAAACTTCATGTAGCTATTGGATGATCAATAGTCACACAAAATACACATTTCTTCCCTTTAAACAACATATGGTCACACTTATTAACACTTTTGGTCACTTTATGCTTAATTGTATGTGACTAAATACCAAAAAAAATGATTTGTGTGACTAAATATTTGAAAAGGCCACACAAACCTAAAATTCATATAGCCATTATATGATCAATAGTCACACAAAATACATATTTCTTCACTTTAAACAGCATATGGTCACACTTATTAACACTTATTAACACTTTTTGCCACTTTATGCTTAATTGTTTGTGACTAAATACCCAAAACAAACATGCTTTGTGTGACTAAATATTACAAAAGGCCACGCAAACATAAACTTAATGTGGCTATTGGATTATCAATAGTCACACAAAATACACATCTCTTCCCTTTAAACAGCATATGGTCACACTTATTAATACTTTTGGTCACTTTATGCTTAATTGTATGTGAGTAAATACCAAAACAAAACATGCTTTGTATGACTAAATATTAGAAAAGGTCACACAAACCTTAACTTCATGTGGCCATTGGATGATCAATAGTCACATAAAGTACACATTTCTTCACTTTAAACAGTATATGGTTACACTTATTAACACTTTTGGTCACTTTATGCTTAATTGTATATGACTAAATACAAAAAAACATGTTTTGTGTGACTAAATATTAGAAAAGGTCACACAAACCTTAACTTCATGTGGCCATTGGATGATCAATAGTCACATAAAGTACACATTTCTTCACTTTAAACAGTATATGGTTACACTTATTAACACTTTTGGTCACTTTATCCAGTACATATGGTCACGTAACTTAATATGTGTGTTTAAACTTTAGTTTTTGTTAGCTTTCCAATAGCTAATGTGTATAGTCACATTTACTTCTATGCACGATCAGGTGACTATATGCCTTTACAATAGCCACAACATATCACAAATGTGTGACTAAATTATGTTTATGGCCACATTTAAGGTGATTATATGTGACCAATATATTCATAACAGTCACATTGTGAAGTATTCATGTGGCTATTATTTAGAGCAGAATGTGAAATCGGATGTGACCAATATATTCATAAAAAGAAAATAAAAAAGGATGTTACACCCCTGCAAGAATCAAACCCGCAACCTCCCTTACAGAAGTCAAGCGAGTTACCATCTTGCCAGAGTAACCTATTCGTTAATGTTATGCATTTCCTTTTTAATATAGAAGTTTTAAGCTTCATTGTTTTTGGCTAGTTGTTTAAAGGGTGCTTATAGAAACTGCTTATTAAACTGTGATTTTTTCTCCCTCTGCTTATTTTCAGCTTGTTTCACTTTTAAATTTTCAAATTTTGCAAACCTAAATAAGTTGTAGCTTATTTCGTTTAAAGCTTTTTCGGTGCAACTTATTTTTAAGCTAAAGTTTTTTTAATAAAAGTTTTCATTATTAAATATAGTTTTAGTTTATAAAAAATTTACAATTTTAATTTTATAAAAATAGTAGTTTTTAGATTAGCTTTTATTAAGCTAGCTTATTATCTAATGCTTAATATTTTAATTGACAGCTTTCGGCCGATTTCGAGCCTTTTTGAACTTTCTCGACCAATTTCGACCGTTTTTGTCCGTAATCGATCAATTTAAACCGTTTACATTCGTTTTTTTTCTTGATTTCAACCGTTTTTGTACGTCTGGGACGTTTTTTGTCCATTGTCTTACGAAAGCGAACACAATGTAGCAAAGTAAAGAAAAACGGAGGAAAATGGAGAAGGACGTATGAAAACGAAAAAATCATACAAAAATGTACGAAAATGTAAAAACGTTTCATAACGTTTTAATATGGAGGAAAACGTTCAAAAAAGCTTAAAAACGTAGGAAAACAAGCAAAAATTGCCAAATACAATCAAATTTGAATGAAATCGGTCGAAGTCGATTTAAATCCGTCGAAATCTATCAAAAACGGTCAAAATCGATCGAAAACTAACGAAATCGGTCAAAATCGATTGAAAACGGTAAAAAACAAACGAAAACCGTTACAAACAGATGAAAACGTAAAAAAAATACAAAACGTATAAAAATGTTGTATAGTATTTGTCTTAGTTTACAAGAATATCAGGATTAGTATAAAAATGTACAAAACAAAAAAAATACCCAAACCCATCTAGACCCATCTAGACCCAAACCCATCTAAGACCTATGACCCAACCCAACCCATCCATTTGGCCACGTCTATTAAATACCTATTAATTAATATGACTAGTTATAACCTAATGCACATGACCCATGACCCATGTTAATTACCTATTTTCACCAGTCATGGATGTGTCATATATACCTCTCTCTCTCGGGTTTGTGGCTGCTTGAATCATTAAAGGCACAGTTCATATGAAGGAATTATGAGCAAAACGGTATATCTATGTGAACATATAATGTGCTATCATTAATCGACCTGTTCCCAAAAAGCCTAATGCTAGTTCTAGTGGTAATAAGATGAAAAGTGTAGAACCTACTATTGTGAAACCTACTAATGCTAGTTCTAGTGGTACATTAGATGTTCAACGAAGGAGTCGAGATGTTATCGTTGTACATTAGATGTTCAACGGAGGAGTCAAGATTCTATCGTTGTACATGAGATGTTCAATGGATGAGTCGAGATGCTATTGTTGTACATTAGATGCTCAACGGAGGAGTCAAGATGCTATCGTTGTACACGAGATATTCAACGGATGAGTCGAGATGCTATCATTGTACATGAGATGTTCAAGGGAGGAGTCAAGATTCTATTGTTGTGCATGAGATGTTCAATGGAGGAGTCAATATTCTATCATTGTACATAAGATGTTTAACAGATAAGTTATGATGGTATCGTTGTACATGAGATGTTCAACGGAGGAGTCGAGATGCTATCGTTATTCATTAGATGTTCAACGGTTGAGTCGAGATGCTATCGTTGTACATGAGATGTTTAACGAATGAGTCAAGATGGTATCGTTGTATATGAGATGTTCAACGAAGGAGTCGAGATGCTATCATTGTACATGAGAGGTTCAACGGATGACTCGAGATGGTATCATTGTACATTAGATGTTCAACAAAGGAGTATAGATGCTATCATTGTACATGAGATGTTTAATGGATGGGTTGGCTGACTTAGATGGGTCAACTGGGTGATTCATGCACCTCTAAGCTGGATATGCAATAGAGCCTCATTTTATTCCATGTGGTGTGGGACATTGAGTGGAACCTAAGTTCACATAACATCTTTAGTATTATTCGATATCTTCATGTTCAATGTTAATACTTTAAGAGGAACAATCAAAATGATGACATCAATGTGTTGCTTCACTAAGCGAATTCTTTTTTCTATTTTCACAAATGAGAATAATGAACCACCTTAGACCACCCAACATCATTGTTTCTTGATTGAAAATAGTCTTTATACAACGCTTACCGAGAATTCATGTAGCTTATCTTGTATGTATTTCCGATGGTGGACATCCCCATTGCTTTCGTCTCGTGTTTCGTTTATCTTTCAATCCGTATGTCTATAATAATTGAATGTTTAGTAGTTTACTTTATCTCATTTATGTTTGTTTGTTCGCTTTGGCTAAACTTTCAATTATTTTTCTTCATTTTTAGCTGTATTTATAAACCTAAGCTTATAAGATTTTGAAACATTGCGCTAGGCTTATTTTTGATAGATATGCTAACACGTACTTAGAATTAGAAACACCAAACCATAATTATTTATTAAAAGATTACACGTTTTATATAATTTTTTTAAGTATTTCATTTGTTAAATTTATAAGTACTTTTTTACATGTTTCACACTTATTTTTGCCCAAAATGAAACTTCCCTCTCAACTTTTCACTAACCCGCTTAAAATTTTCTCCAAAATCAAATTGTCCCTCCACTCTTCTTCATTTGTGATCTCAGATCTCACACCATCCTCTTACTTATTTTTCTCCCCAAACTAATTTTCTTAATCTTTCTCACACTCTCTTTCTTCTCGTGGTCAACCAAAAACCATCCAACAACTGTTAGTTGAATATGTTGTATCTTCATTCTCAATCAATATATCTTATCTATATCAGACCTATCTTTCTTAAATAAAAAAAACTAGGCTGGATTTGATGTTTGCTTTTTACAGGCGGTTTGAAGGTGCGTGGATACGTGGCCGAGAAGAGGATTCAATACTCACACACCGCATAGCAAAAGCAATTCCGGTATTCCACCATATCTCCCACCAAATTCTAGATGCATTTTTTCTCTTAAGTTTTGCGATTTGGTTGGATTAGATCTATTTGATACTTATGTTATGTGGCTATTAACAAAGTTTAACATTCCGTGTAAGTGATTCTGTTTTAATGGGTTTTTGTAACTTTATAAACCTAGATATAGTTTTTGGATATTGATTTCTTTTGAAGATTTGCATAAACCAATTGTGTATGGCTCATATATTCATGTTTAGAAAATGTATTGTTTGTTTTTGAGCCGCTTTCATAATAAAACAAATTATAAGCCTCAGTTTCTTTGTCTTTAAAATTCTTCATTTGTCAGATAATCATGTGTATTTGATTTGGATATTACTATTTTAAGCTCTTGAATCGCAATGAAAAAGGATCAAACAGAGCATCTGGGGTATACTACGAGTTACAAGATCAAAAAAGGGAATGATGAGACCGACCTTATTAACTCAATTGCCTTATAAGATACTGATATATAGCGCGCCTTCGCCATTGTTCGCCATAATATTATACTAATATGACTTCTTACAGAATCCAGGATACAACAGAAATGGGGAAAAGTTTCAACACAGCCATACGATTTACGAGATGTGTTGCAACAATTTATTATGTAGCAACGAGGATGAATGATTCATGCCTTTGCTTTCGTTGCTTGCCGGCAATCGTCAATGTTTCGTCAATCTCTGGAAAATCAGAGGTAAAAGTTTGATAGTTTTTCTTTTGGTGAATTTTAATACTTAACATGGAGTAAACCAAAAATATGCATTTAAGGTATATGACATCTTACTAATTTACAAGGTTACATTATTATGTCTTACATTGTTGTCACTTACATACATACAAAGTTTGATGGGTTTCATTTTTGCAGGATAGATAGCATTGGCCTTATCGACTATTGAGGGTTACCCCGGATATGGAGTCAAACAAGGAGAAAATGTATGTATAATTGCTAGTCGCGTATGCTTATTTTGTTCTAGTCTTATATATAGTAGAACATAGAAAAGATAGAATTTATTGTAGCTTACTTGATAGTTATTCACATTTACTGCCATTTTTATGTTTGAAGCTCAAAAGAATGGTAAAGCGTGTTTGTCTTAGTTTGTGCAGGTGGTGAATGTGGTGGTGCAAGATGGTAGCAATTTTTACCGAGTATTCGACATGGAAGGCATGTGTAGCATGAAAGAAATGTACTTAATGAGAGCTACTCTTATTTGTGTATATATTTTTTAAACATCATCGAATCATATTCTTAGCCCTTATCGTTTTTCATTATTTTTTTTCTAAAGTGCACATTGTTAGCACTTAAGGAAGAGTGGTTTTGGTTTCTGCAGGTGGTTGATGCAGTGTTTTGCTGGTATATATCAGCTTGGATGTGGTTAATCACAGGCATAATAACTTGACAGTAAGAAAAGGTATGCTATACTTCTGCAGTCGTTTGTCCAGTTCCAGTTGGCAAATGTTTGAGTAATTCTCCTTAGGTGTTTGATCCAGATCTGTTAATAGATCTTGATAGAAACAAGCATGTGGTTTTTTAGTAGGCTTGCGTTTGTTATGTCGCCCTGGATATAGTTTAAGATGTTTGTTCAGGTTTATTGTATAGTGGGGTTGGCTTGTTTGTTTTTACTGCCTTTTTATGTCCCCCCGTGGGCTCTCTGTTATGGGGCTTCCATGTTCTTCAATCTTCTTGATTGGGGAACTGGCTGCCTCTTGTTGTAATTGGTTTGTGTTGTTATATATGTTTGAAAGTTTGCCATTCAAAACAAAAGATGTATTATGACAGTCAGTAGTAACTTTGTAGAGATATTGTTTCTTAATGAGGCCATCCATGTCTTTTAAATTCTGCTTTTAGACCGTTTAACTATCTATATTTTGCCTTTAGATCGGCAATCTTTGTTTCTAATATTTTGAAAAGAATTATTGCTAGTAAATTGCCTTACCGTTTCTTTGAAATATATACACATTGACATAGATTATAGACATTTTTTATCCCTTGTAGCGTGTGCCGTAAAACATAGATGCTTTATAGAAGGCACAGGATCCCAGTTCATATACTAATGGTAACTTTTAATTGCAATTGCCTTGATTTTGCAGATACACTCCACCAGTTTCATGGAAGGGAAAATGATTGGGGATTTGCATCTTTATATGACCATAATAAAGGCTACCTGGTGAACTACACGTGCTATTTTCATCTTTATGTTGTTGTACGT
The DNA here is from genome assembly GCA_026074375.1 of Tanacetum coccineum. Taxonomy (NCBI): domain Eukaryota; kingdom Viridiplantae; phylum Streptophyta; class Magnoliopsida; order Asterales; family Asteraceae; genus Tanacetum; species Tanacetum coccineum. Next base: position 42,206 of record BQNB010027772.1, read on the forward strand.
CACCTGGCTAAAATGGTCATATTACTCGCGGCTGGAGAGACCGACTTTGTTGGACTTTAGAACAAAGGAGCTATGTGCTACATCATTTCTGTTCTAGTAGTCAATGTATCAACAGAATATATCCTGTAATCTCAATGAATCTTATTATGTACGACATTACAATTTTATATTTGGTTCAGTTATATACATTCCAATTTTATTGTATTTGAATTTGTTTGATATATATATATATATATATATATATATATATATATATATATATATATATATATATATTATTAATTTCTTAGATGCGACTAAAAAATGCATATAGTCACACTTATTAACACTTTTGGTCACTGTTTGCTTAATTTGTTGTGTGACTAAATATTACAAAAGGCCACACAAACATAAAATTCATGTGGTCATTGGATGATCAGTAAATATTATAAAAGGCCACACAAACATAAAATTCATGTGGCCATTGGATGATCAATAGTCACACAAAATACACATTTCTTCACTTTAAACAGCATATGGTCACACTTATTAACACTTTTGGTCACTTTATGCTTAATTGTATGTGACTAAATACAAAAAAAACATGCTTTATGTGACTAAATATTACAAAAGGTCACACAAACATAAAATTCATGTGGCGATTGGATGATCAATAGTCACACAAATTACACATTTCTTCATTTTAAACAGCATATGGTCACACTTATTAACACTTTTGGCCACTTTATGTGACTAAATACCAAAAAAAAAATATGTATTGTGTGACTAAATATTATAAAAGGTCACACAAACATAAAATTCATGTGGCCATTGGATGATCAATAGTCACACAAAATACACATTTCTTCACTTTAAACAGTATATGGTCACACTTATTAACACTTTTGGTCACTTTATGCTTAATTGTATGTGACTAAATACCCAAAAAAACATGCTTTATGTGACTAAATATTACAAAAGGCCACACAAACATAAAATTCATGTGGCCATTGGATGATCAATAGTCACACAAAATACACATTTCTTCACTTTAAACAACATATGGTCACATTTATTAACACTTTTGGCCACTTTATGCTTAATTGTATGTGACTAAATACAAAAAAAACATGCTTTATGTGACTAAATATTACAAAAGGCCACACAAACATAAATTCATGTGGCCATTAGATGATCAATAGTCACACAAAATACACATTTCTTCACTTTAAACAGCATATGGTCACACTTATTAACACTTTTGGCCACTTTATGCTTAATTGTATGTGACTAAATACCCAAAAAAAACATGCTTTGTGTGACTAAATATTACAAAAGGCCACACAAACATAAAATTCATGTGGCCATTAGATGATCAATAGTCACACAAAATACACATTCTTTCACTTTAAACAACATATGGTCACACTTATTAATAATTTTAGCCACTTTATGCTTAATTGTATATGACTAAATACCCAAAACAAACATGCTCTGTGTGACTAAATATTACAAAAGGCCATACAAACATAAACTTAATGTGGCTATTGGATTATCAGTAGTCACACAAAATACACATTTCTTCCTTTTAAACAGCATATGGTCACACTTATTAACACTTTTGGTCACTATTTTTTAATGGATACAGACACTAACTCAAAAATGTGACCATAAACACCCTACGGCCGCGCGACCTTTTGTCACACACATTCGAAAACGCATATGTGACTATATGTATATCGTCATAGTTTTTTGGTGTAGCCAAATCTACTTTTTGTACTAGTGTGAACTGTCAATTACTAGTTGTGAGGGCGAATGTTATAAATAGATCTATTTGAGATTGACATCCCCATTCAGGTGATTAGCTATCACTAGACAAAAGAACGTATACCATGTCGGACATAGGATGTTTTAACACCCCCAATTTAAAACAAGATTCGGGTCTAACAATGGGGTGTTAATAATTAGTACAATAGTCATATATTATATAGAATGACACAAAAAGAGATGTTATCAAACACGTTCCATTCCAAAAGAATGACCAGAGTGCAAGTGTTGTCCCAATATAAAAGAAACATGACACAAGTGTTTAACAAAATATAAGAACAATGTTTTTGAGGAATGGAAATCAAGTGTTTTAACAAAATTCATTCTTAAGCGCAACTTCCTCCTCGTCCCAAGATCCAAGTCCTTAGCTTTAATTACCTGAGATAAACATGCTAAAAAGTCAACAAACGTTGAGTGAAATTCATAGGTTTAATTAAACATTAAGATTTAGAACATAAATATTAAATCATCAGGAAAACTTGTGGATCAGACAAGTTACATATATATATATATATATATATATATATATATATGTATATATAGATATAATAATATATATGCATTGAGCTCGTGACAACAACGATCCCTTTGACGAGATACAAATGGAGTTTCCCCGAGATTAGGTATTATTTGTCCATATACCATATAACACTAACTCTCAGATTGTATATCTGTTGCAATGGGATGTTCCAAAAGCCGATATCTACCCCGGACAGGGAGTCACCCCATAGGCCTATTTATTACCATAGCGTCTACCCATCACAGGTAGTTAAACGGTTCACGATATTAGGGTCTTTAGCAATAGGTACTCAAGCATTAAGCATACAATTCGGGTCCAGCATACTGAAAACAATTTGTGTTCAATTTTATAAAAGCAAGCATGTATCTCCCTCGCGGGTTTTGAGAAAACAAGTAAAGTAGTAAAGGCGAGGCTATGAACTCACCGAATTAAATGATCAATGAGAAACCTAAGTATGAGAAGAACTCCCAAAGATTAGTCATAAAGACCTTATAAATCAAGTCGCGGACTTTAGAATGATATATGATATCATTATAATAAAATAGTTATACAATACTAGTTAAAGAATCTGAAACATGAACAATATTGCACCAAGACTAAACCAAAGTATTTTTAGTTTTCAAATAGGTGTAAGAACCAGCCCTTACCCCCAAATAAGGTTCTACTAAAGTATTAGCTTTAGCCATTCTTAATCTTTACTAAATGGTCACACTTTTAATTCACAAGAAAAGGCGTAAAACTTACACTGCAGAATTTTAGTCACATTTACAGGACCATATCTCTTAATCCATAAAAGATATGAAGGTGAGGTTTTCACCCCTGGAAAGATACATGAGTCTAGTTTCCATAAATTTTGGACAATCAATCAAACCATTTACTAATCCACGGGAAATGAGTTTTTACTAACCGTAACCCAAAACAGAAAGTTGACTGAATTTCTAACGTTTACGGTTTCGGCCATAAATCCTATTCTATAATAGATTTTACATTGAATCCAAAGAGAGGTGAAATATTATAATATCTAGTGATTAACCATGTTTTAAAACCTAAGTTTATTGTACAAGAACCTGGATCAAAACACGTTTCCCAACAGCAGCTTCAGATTTGACCTTCTTCCGTAAAAAGGCCATATCTCCCTCATCCGGAATCGATACAAAAGCGTCCAATTCGCCACATGTACCTAAGACCTATATCTATCCAAACATGTCTTTTAATCACAGACCCTAAGCCAAATTTTTTGAGAAAACACCAGGTTTTCCTACTGACCTGGAAACAGTCCCTATATCTACCACTAATCACAATCCAAACACTACCAAATCATCAATTGATCCATCATAAGGCCAAAATACATCAATGTAACATATCTCATATCCATTATACTTCACTTACACTAACTAACCAATATTAACCATAAAATGTACTTGCATGTTTATAAAAATCAAAAATCAAGAACATGCACTTAACAAAATCAAAACAAAGCATAAGAGGATTTAGGAAAAATACTTACAACTACTAGGAATATGATTAATTGAGAAAACACGAACCCTAGGTGGGTTGTGCCTTCTTTTCGTGGCCACCAACAACAAAACCAATCAAACCCTAGCTTTTTATTACTCAAAAACTTGCACAAGCCCTAGACTAACCACCCTTGATGCTTCAATTAAACCAAAACTCAATAAAATCTTGAAAATCAAAATCTTGAAAAATCATGAACTTGAGAGAAAACCTTGGATTGGTTGATTTCTATTAGTAAGGGATGTTAAGGATTAGTATAGATGGAGAATTGGGATTAAAAATGATAGGGTTTATATGGAGTTTTTGATGAATGGGTGGTGTGTATTAGGGCCCTACTCGTTCGAAGAAACAGCAAGGAGGAGGGGAAGAAAAATTTTGATCGTTGGTGTTGTGTGTTTTATAAGGAAAGGGTATACATATATAAGGGATATAACTTAGATAGTATCGACATGATATAAAAAAATATAAAAGGTGATGTTTGTTTTCGGCTTAACAAAACTGACCAAGGGAGGGGGGTAAGGGCTATGGCCAATTTTTGCTTAACTAGTATTTACTTATAAGTCTCGGGCCCAAAAACCTATCCTAGCTCGCTAATATTCCTAAATCGTGATTTTCGTCTCGGTGCAATTTAAAAAATAAAAGATGGAAAATAATAAAAATAAAATAATTTAAACTCTCGTGGCTAAATACGGCTTTCGTTGATTTCTCGATCGATAAACGGAACAATTTAAATTGTACGATTCGCGAAAGTTTTAAAATGGACGATTTTAATAAAAATCGATTAAGATAATAAAATGAATTATTTAAAATTTAGAAATTAATTATAATTTCATATTAAGTAGTGACCTTAAATACGGGAAATTTTTAAAGATAAAAAAATAAAGACAGTTACACTTAAACGGATAAAATGCCTATATCGGCTTAAGATTAACAAGAACGAGAAATTGAGAATCGCGTAAACCGTAAACACAAAAGTTTACTTTACAAGAAAAAAAATGAGAACGAAATATGAATTAAATATGGACATTAAAAGACGGATTGTCACATTCTACCACCGTTAAGAAAAATCCGTCCCGGATTTTATATTGCTTTAAAACTAGGCTTAGGCACTTTCTTTATTATGAAAACGTAAGGTTCATTCGGTTATGGTGTTAAAATGTTAGAATACCTTTAAAATGATGCAATATGATTATATGGATTTATCAAGGTTTTGGTGATTCGAAAACAAAACCACTAATAAGGAGAATTTTAAACTATTCCTTCTTGATAAAAATGGTGTTCATATTAGAGGTAAAATAGGTTCAAGAATTATTTTTGGTCGTTTTGAAGATTTTCGGAATGAATGCATGTATAAAAAAAACTTGTTGAAACTCGGGTTTACGGTTGTGATCGTAGAAGGTCTATTTTCAAATCTTTAGAAATCATTTGTTGAAACGAAGTTTAAATCGGTCATATCATTAAGGCGTGATTAAAATATGATGTATAAAACAGGTAATTTGAAAGATAGGGCATGGTGTCATTATAAATATTAGTTATGGTTTTCACAAAAGAGGGTGGTTAGAATTGACTCTTTAACTTGAGAAGGTCATTTTGGTAATTTAAACACTTGTGAAATATTTGTAAAATTTTCATAAAGATTCATAAAAATTTTATACAAGCCCATGGAGGTGCTTAATGCATTTTGTGCTCGGGGTTTTGACAAAGTAACAAGATAGTAACGAAGATAGAACAAGTGATAGTAATCACCTAATGTGTAAGCAATGGTATGAGGGAACGAATTAAATGTCGTGAGGGTCCTTAAAGGAAAGGATAGAATATAAGTGTTGGCGACAAGGAACTTATCAAGTCGTCAGTTCGTAAGACGGTCACGGTTAGCACATTAAGTTCGCGGCGGTCGATACACAACCGAAAAAGAAAATCCATACAACAATTCTCGAATAAAAGGAAGTAAGAGACAAAGTTAGTAATTGAAGAGCGAAGTCAACGTGTGGTCCACACGAACGAATTTCGAGTCAAAAGAAAGGCGAACATCATAACGGATATACGTAAACCCATTCTTTCATAATTCATTATTCAATTTTCAAATACTTCACTATTCTTCGCCTTAGGTGAACAAATTTAAGATACAAGTCTAAGAACTTCTTCAGCAAGATGAAACGAGATGTTGATCTTTGTGAAAGTTATGATTTCATCCTAAATGACAATAATAAGCCTACGTGAACTAACAATAGGAATAACATGAGGCTTGTCCTTTCCGCCCTTCTTGGAGGATTGCCCAGATAGGCCTTATCAAGGAAAGAATGACTGCATAGCTTGTTACAAATCGTCCCACATAAGTTTAGTATAGTCAACATTGGTACTTGTTATTATGCCCCAAAGCATCTAAAGAACTAGGTATCTGGGTCTATCATACCCAGAGGTCTTGCTTGTGAGACATTGGTTGATCATGGACAATATTGCTCTCCAAGGCTATACAGGTATTTACCGCCATTCTTCACACAAAGTGATAACCTCTGTGTAACACAGCTCATACATTCACAGCGGCCATAATAGCATCACCACCCGTCAAGAGTGTGACATAAATCATGTATCGGTGAGCTTGATCAATGGGTGTTAGCTCTAAAGCTTTTCCCTCAAAGATTAGCATCTAATGTGAATCGGGTTTCATTCGAACTAAAAATTGTAAATTCAGTCCTATGCGTCATACGCAAGTGTATTCCAAAACTGTTGAATGTAGATAGCTGGGACGGAAGATGAAGCAGTGACTGTTCTAAAGAAGTTTGTGTTTTGCAGGATATCCACATAGATCTGAATGATTGGATTCTTTTGCTTCTTTTGAAGATCCAAGACAAAATTGCTCTTTCCAATAGGCACCCATGCAGCAAATGAAAGGATCTGATCATTAGTTCTTGTGGGAGCTGGAGCGGGAACATTCTCATCAGCCATGTTATCTGCACAAGAGTGTCAACAAAGACTGGCAACCATGACATATATTTGATGTTAGTTGAGAACATTAGTCATGATGTTTGACATTCTTTGATTGAATTTGGTAAGTTTAATAGCAACATTTTCAAAGATATCAAATGACACATACAAGTAAAACAAGGTCACGGATGTGATTCAACAGGTAAATTATGCTTTGGATTAGGTCTTGAGAGGGTAATGGTACTGAATGGGCCAAAACTTTTGAAATTCTGGCCCAAACGCTACCTCACTAGACACCAACCGCTGCAAGGTGATATGATCAAACCGCTATGAATAGGAATGATCAAACCGCTATAACCAAAAAGTTAAGGATTTTATATTCATTTTAATCAAACCGCTATGGATTTTATATTCATTTTAATCAAACCGCTATGACCAAACCGCTATTAATATTTTATATGATTAAATTAAACATCCATGACCAAACCGCTAGCATTCTTTTAATAAAGATATCAAACCGCTACCAGTTAAGAAAAATTCGAAATAGCGGTTTTGATTATCTTAATAATAAAAGTAATCTTCATCAAACCGCTATCTCGTAGCGGTTTGCCTGTTCATAATAAAATATTCATTTATCATCAAACCGCTATCAGGCATATCTAAGCAAACAGCTATCAGGCATTGATTCGCTAGTTTTATACACGTAAACTATATAATAAAAATACTACTTAGGTAAATTCCAACTATTCACCTTTATCCAAGGTAAAAAGTTAAGACTCACAAAAATAATATATAATATATATAATATACGTATATTAAACCGGGCAAGTATGATCACCCGGGTCGTTATCCCCAATGACTAGTGAAATTGAAACCACGTTTAGGTTCGGATCCTGATTTGAATGAAGCAAAGATTTTTGAATTGGTTTCTAGAAATAAAAACCCTAATTTTTAATCAAAATTAATTAAACTAATTAAAAACTAATAAGCTTAATTAACGACTTAACTAATGGACTAATGGAGCAAAAAGAAAAAGGATTAACTGGAACTAAACTACTAACGGGCAAGGATTAACTAAGAAACAACTAAAATAGAAAAATTGCAAGAATGGTCCCTGAGGGTCTACCCCGATAACAACTACAGTCCAAATTAAGGCGAGATTTGAAAAGTGCTTAAATTGAAAAACTCAAAGAAGCAAAGTTGTAAAAGAAGCTAGTGGGAACAAAATTTATAAAAGCTACTAGGACTGAAAATCTCAAATAAGCTCAATAAGAGCTTATTTCTAGACTGATTACAGAAAGTGAGGTTTTGAACTTAATTTCACTTAAACAGCCATAAAATGCTCAAATTAAGCTTAATTTTAAAAAGGAGAAGTGATCTAGAAAGCTTATGAAGTGCTTAATCTAAGAATGCAAAGAAATCAAAGTTTAAACTACTCTTATGCTACTGAAATTGATCAAGAAATAAGCAAAGTCAGGAAATAAGCAAAGTAACACAAAATCCAAGTGAGCTTAAAAGCTTAAAAAGCTAAACTAGGCTCTAAAACTTTAAGGACTATTGAAACTACTTATAATCTATCTAATTAAGCTATAAAATCTAGACCCATAAGCTAAATTAACTAATTAAAACCTTAAATTTCCTAAGTACTGTTTTTGGCTTTTTAACTTTTTTTTTTGACAGCAAAAATAAGCTATGTAAATAAGCTAGAAAATGTAATCTAAGATTTATTCTATATTAAGCTATAACTAGACTTTAAAATGCTAAAGATAGCAAATAATTCCTACAATTAACTCGACTCAAATAGTTAATACCCAAAGGTAGCAGTACTAACTTGATGGTTAGTACTGGTAGTGTAAATTTCAGCAGTACTAACTTGAAGGTACTGCTGATGCAATTTGACCCTTAAGACAAAATTAAGCTATGAAATAAGCTAGAAAATGAAAACTAAAACTAAATTCATAATAAGCTATGACTAAACTAAACTTAATACTACTAAATTTGAAAAGCTAAAATTTATACTAACAGTACTAACTTGTGAAGGCAGTACTAACTTTTTAGTTAGTACTGGTAGTGTAAAGAGTCAGCAGTACTAACTTAGGTTAGTACTGCTAGTGCAATTTTGAGACTGCACTAAACCAAACACTACTTAATCATTATATCAGATTTGAGAAAAGCTTTTTAAGAGAAATCTAATGAACAAAAACTAAAAAATCCCCTCAATAACAACTAGCTTATCCACAAACTGAATAATTGAATAGTGAGGGATTCACCCCGTAAATAAAATAATAAACTAAAATAAAATTCAAAAGTAAAACAATCATTATGTAAAAACCAACACTTTCAATAAAACCGAAGAAGTACTTATAGGAGCTTCCGTGTCTGTTTATCCCCCAACGAGGCTGGCAGGTAAAATTGTACGATCGCAGATTTGAGAATGAAGGAAGAATTGGTTTGGGAAGTTGCACAAGTACAAATAACCCAATAACACACAAAGAACGATTAAGAAAAACCTAAAAATTATGAATTTAAGCTGAAAAAACGAGAGCTACTGAATCCCGACAAAAGGGAAAACCTAATCTTAAAAATAACCCTACGTACAAATTTTCACTTCTAAACTACTCTACTGGGACAAAGTAACGAAGATGAAAAGACATAGACACGAAAACGGAGTTTCGTGTTGACCCAAAAACGAGTCAAGACAAAAAAACCGCACCCGTACCGTGCTTTAAAAGTAAACAGTTGTAAACATGACCACAACGACAAAATTTATATTTTCTACAAACTAGATGATAAAAGAATTTTTCTAAAAACAGACAAAATATATTTGTTTGATAAATTTTGTAATTTTTTATGAATTAAATAAACTTTTAACACAAAAAATAATTTATAAAAAATATTAAATGTCAACGAAAAAATTCTGAAAATTTTTCTAAAAATACTTTACTCTATAAGGTTCCTACGAAAAATAAAACACAAAAAATTGCTTAACAAATAAGCCCGAAAATAAGCTTGTACAGCTTATAAGCCTACAAGTTACAAATGTACATAAATACCAAACGCCTTGGGTCTTTAACGAAAAAGACCCAAGGGCGCAGTGGTAAGTGTGTGTGTAAAGAGGGGGATGTATCGCTTGGTCCCGGGTTCGAGTCTTGCTCACCCGGGCCAAGTGTCTTCCCCTTTTTTTTTTTTTTTTGAAAACTCTAGGGTAGAAAGTGTAAGAAAGGGAAGTAAAGGGTAGGCGGGCAAACTATAGTAAATTTACATTACAATGAAAACGGGTACCCTTTAACTTTGAGAAAACTACAAAACAGACCCTACGCTTATGGCTTATTTTTTGCTTATTGAAAAGTGAGAATTAGCAAAAACTTAAAACTACAAACTTATTAAGGAGCTTAATCCTAACAACTTTAATAAAGACACTTTGGGCTTTTATCTACTTAATAAGCTACAAAATAAGCCATTCAAATTCTGTCACAGAAAGTAGGGATTAAGGAGCTTTTTTTGGATTTTGGCTTATAACTAGCTTATTTCTTAATGAAAATGAAAAACAAAAGGATCTACTTGAGCTTAAGATTGTACTAAAGGTAATTAAACAATAATTACCCTAGTAATAACAAATTTAACAAAAAATTAAGAGAAAAAGTGGCAAGTCTTTAGGCTTAAACTGTATAATGCATTTCAAATAAGCTTCACAAGCTTATTTCTAAAACCTTTAGAAGCTGAAATTTTGAAATAAGCTACCTTAACTACCTTTATTCCACCTAGATAAAAGGTTTTCTAACAATTCCAACTAAAAATAAGAATCAAGAAAGGAAATAAACTAGACACTAATGCATTATAATCTCCTTTTGACAGTAAAAATAAGCTAGTTAATATGCAACAAAATTGAAAACTAAATGATGAAAAATTATAAGCTAATGGAATTCTAGAGGCATGCTTAATTCTAAAGCCTAGTATTTACTTATGAATGCTCAAAGTTATGCTTAAAAATTCACATGCCAATAGCAGTTCTTAACCTGCTGTATGCTGCTGCAATTGGCAAATCCTAAATCCAACTACATTTTGAGGTTAAAACCCAAAACCAACTCACTAGGTACGTGCTACACCTATATTTTCCATAATTGGAAAACTACTAAAGCTTTTAAATCTCTAAAAGTTGTAAAACACTAAACACCTAAAAGCGCCTGGGTGCAAATGAGAAGTTTTTAACTTTAAACTTTGAGAATTCAAAAAGCTAACTTTCTAAAAATTGTTTACAAACCTTCGTTTTAATGTCCTATCTCAATCTAAATGAAAAGTTTTGACATAGTGTGGTTGATTTTAAGAGTCAACTACAACTTATACCAAACACTCCTTAATGAATTCTGTCAAAACTAGATTGACTTTAAAATCTATAAAAAAAAAGCCTCAAACAACTTAAAAACATTTATCTACTTCTATTTGAGATTGACCTAACTTAAGTTTTTTAATCACTTAAAAAGTAACACTTATTAGTAAATGACTATTTTCTCTACTAGCTTATTTATCAATAAAATGACAGTTTTGTAAAATACTAAAACCTAGATGAATTTTCACTTATGATAAACTTAAACTAACACTATCTCAAAGCAAATATGATATAAAGTACAACAGAATTAAGCATAAGATTCCAAAAGCAAAAAGTACTATGTAATAAGCTTCAAATGCTAACTATGAAATGTAGAAGAGAATACCGTGAGATTTTAAGTAGTCCTCACACAAAGCCAGTTCTAGTAGAGTAGTGGCTTAGAGAAGCTAGAACCTATAGTCTCCTTGCCTCTAAACCTCATAATGCTGAGATGATTAACTTATTGCCCATGTACATTCCAAAATGAACTCAAAACGTCCCTTAAGGAGTCATACTTTTGATTCAAATTGATAATATGAGTATAAGAATAATGCCTGATAACAGGATTTAAAGTATAAACTAAATATTGAGCTTATGCAAAGTAATATAGCTCAAATGAGCTTATTAAGACTTATTTGAGAAAAATGCTTAAAAATGAAAACGAAGAGCAAGAAACTTGAAAACTGAAATGGATATATACTAAATGATTGAGTCCAAGCTTACAGTGAACAACAGTACAAGAGCTTAAAGCTATAAAAAAAACTTGAAAGAAAAATTGCTTAGAATTAAAAGAAAATACAACACTGAAAATTAAAACTACTCTACTTTTCTTCTGTCTTCTTCTTCTTTTATAACCGAGTCTTCAAACCCATGTGTTTGTTGTGTTAGTTTGGTGAGAGCAAAACCAAAAACTCATCTAAACCGTCGAATATGCCTTGGGGATTTGTGGGATTGCCAACTTGGCATGGGTTTAAGTGGAGGAGGGGGGAGGTGTTTGTTCATGGGGTTTTTGAGGTGCAGGGTAGAAGAGGGAAGGCAAACCCGTGAGTGGGTTTTGGGTTTAGGGAATTTGGCGGGAAAACTTGTTGTATGAATGGTAACAGGCAAAAGTTTTGGGAACTTGGCAAGGCCCCTCATAGTTACTTGAGTTCTTGCAACCATGGTCCTTGTTGTTATATAACTTTGGGGACTTGGCAAAACAAGTCCCCAAGAGTTATATAACTCATTGCATGAAACGTCCTTGATATGTACAAGTTAAGGGACTTGACAGTTTTAGTCCTTGTAGTGTGATTTTGCCAAAATGGCAGTTTAGGTCCTTGTCTTTATTTTTCTCTTTTCTCTTATAAATATAAGTTTAGGGATTTACAATTTCAGTCCCTAAACTTATATTTCTTTGACTTTGGCCTCGGGGTTGACTTGGGCTTTGACCAGTTGACTTTTCTGTTGACTTTTTGACTTGATTGACTTTCCGGCTTTGATTTGGCTTTGTCTTTCACAGTCTTTTCCATTCCGAGTCCGGTTTTGTCGTTTTGGCTTTGTTTTCCGTCCTTTTCTTAGTTATCCGTTCCTGCACAATACAATTAGCAAAACAAGCATATATTTGGCATTTTAAGTCCGTTTTTGGTTATTTTAGCTCGTTTTTAAAGGTAAAAGGTATGTGTAATTAAGCACATACCAATAATCATGATTAAACAACTGAATAAGCCTTAATCTAAGATCTATACTATTTAAACTAATATTTTTGGGTTTTATGAGCTTTTATGACAGAAATTAATAACTAATGATCTATAACTATATAAGCAAAAACAGATTAGGACAAACAACTAATAAGCACTAGAAGGAATATTTCAACACATAATAACAAAGAATAATAAGCCCATAAGCACCTTAAGCATATAGACTAAAACTAAGCAACTTAAACTGAAATTAGAGAAGAGTGAAAAGAGAAACTTACTTAATCCTTTAGCTAAACAAAAGGAACCAATTAAGGCAGCTACAAGCTCCCTAGCTTATGAATAAGCTAGAGTATAAGTCCTTGGGATCTCTTCCAAGTTAAGATCCCCTTCCAAAAAGCTCTAATCCAATTAGATCCATAATAGATTTAACTGATTTAAGGTTTAGGTAAGATTAATTCTGAATTCAAACAGCTCTATTTCAGCTTATAGACTGAAAGAGCTTAATATGAGCTTATTAGCTTATTGAGACAAAATGGTTTATTAAGAGAGCTTAAAGGTTGAAAATAAGAAGAGCTTATGACAAATTAAAACTGAATTTCATTAATTGAAAACTGAATTACATTACTAGAAAAGAAGATTACAAAAACATTTAAGTAAAATTACGAAATTAAGCTAAAAATTACTAAAAAGAAAGATAAAAAGAAAAAAGCCCCCTTGTGTGTGTGAGAATGAGGCCTATTTATAGGTGCTGAAAGAAGCTTCTAGGATCTCTAGCCCTGCTCTCCAATCTTTCAATCTTAGCCAATCATTTCTTCAATCATTGGGGCTAAATTTTGAGCCGTTAGATTACTTTGTGGACACCTGAGGATTGCCAGCGTGTCATTCCATTGATGTGACGTTTGTTCTTCTTTTGTGAGTATTTTATATCAAAAATCCACGATTATTTGTGCTTTCCACCATAGTTGACGTGGCTTTCTTTGATGGTGGAATGGCCATGGAGGTTTGGGAGATGTAATTTCTCTGCCATGTCGTCCATGTTTACCCGAATTAGTCCTTTGTACCCTCTAAAAATTAAAAACCCCTTTGTTTTTGAGTGAGGGTGAACTGGGGAAGACGATGAACAGTAAATGGATTTACCGCCTTATTTTATAACTGAAAAGGTAAAAACCGTTTGAACTTGGCTTTGAAACGACAAATGGTCCCTTGTCTTTTGGTTCTCTCTTATTTCTAGTTATAGAACAGTTTGGGAATTAGCAATTTTGGCCCTTGTGTTTTATAATAGAGGAAATGGCTAGGGATTTGGCTTCGGCTTTGTACTCTTCTGATTCTCGTGTCCGTGCCTGCTCGCTTTTGACTGTTTTCTTGTGATTTTGACTTTTCCATACCTGCACACACAAAACACAAATACAAGCATATTTTTGCCATTTTTGGTCTGTTTTGGGTTTATTTGGGTTTTTTAGGTACAAACGGATATGTGTAATTTACACTTATCAGGCATATTTAAGCAAACCGCTATCAAGCAACTCTAAGCAAACCGCTATCAAGCATTTCAAAACAAACCGCTATCAAGAATGAGTGGCAAACCTCTACCAGAAACATAAAACGCAAATGCATTCGACTACCATTTTACGCACTACGGGACATGCATTCGTGGGTTCCAATACATTCCTAAGTGATTCCATGAACACATACACACTTAACAACAACAAACAACAACAACAGTTGACTATTAAAAGTCAACGTACACTCGAAAATCATCATATTGGACCATCAAGAGATTTGGGATCCAAATTGGACATCAAACTAACATCATCTAATCCTAAACAACATATCCGAGCACTAAAAACACAATTCCAAACACTCTATGGCATTTCGATCGAAAACGAGCCTAGACTATATCATAGTATTAAAATGTGTTTGGTTTATACGAAACCAGTTATGATCGAGTAGTCTATACCCCTATCCGCACCTATCCCAGCCTTTAAATCTCAATTACAAACAACATTAAACTTACAAGAAAAACTCCTAGAACGAATCTAGAGATTGTACTCCTTTTAATGTGTTTTGTTTCGATTAGTTTCACCTAAGGTATCATCTAAAAGTATTGAATGAAGTTTTATAGTTACCTTAGCAAGGAATCCACAAAAAGTCTAGAATTAAGGGAGGTGAATTAGTGGCAGTTTGTGTATGAGTGTGTGTGTGTTTTTCTAAGTTTGACCAAATAAGGAGGTTTGACCGATTATGGCAAACCGCTACCATTTATATATCTAAGTTTTAGATATGACAGAATT